>JABASH010001826.1:0-23569 GCA_019776445.1 Tomocerus maximus | reverse complement strand
TTTGTAAGTTGAAAGTTAGTAAAGACTGAAGTTTCCAAAGACAGAAAATATAAAGACGTATGTTATATACTGTTACATTTAAATAATGTCAATGAGTCTAGATTGTGTCCTTTGTTTAATAGCACATGATTTTGGTTAGGTAGGTATTTTTCTAATCTGGATTGCTTTCATGAGTACTAGTTCTACTGAATTTGTGTGAAATGAAGTTTTGCAGAATGTAAATCCTCTTTCGGGCAATATGACGCTTGGATGTATATGCAAATATATTTGTGCTAGTCAGGTAGATGTAGGCAGGCACTTGGAATTGAAGTACTCTTTGGTCCCGTCAGTCTTGCTTACACTGAGTGGACGGAGTTGTGTGCTTGTGTTGACTGGAGTTAGCAACTAATTGCCGACCGACGGAGCAAATAGAACTGGAAGGCATTTTCCAGAAATTCTAAATTAATGCACACATAGTTGCAGCACAGAAACCGACATGCATAGCACTCGGCACAAAATCCTTTTACAGGATCCATCTAACTGGAGGTACAATGTGCTAATTAACATTTACATACGCTGGGCTCTTGCTAATTGTAAGTATGCTTATTGTTAGCTTATTAGTTCCTCTGCTTTGTTCGTTCCAGTTCCTTCCTAGCTGATCATCATCATCATCTCAAATTAGGACTGCAAGCACACCCTACTTCTAATTGTAATTTAATTAAGCCCTATGCAAATACATCTACTAGCTATACACAGCCTAATAATCATATTTTCCCATCCCTACACTAACATATACCTAATACGTATTACATTTTAATACTATCAGACGATAGCTTTCGCTACCAGAATTTATCATTTAATTTAGGCAATTCCTAAAACATAACCACATTCTATGTCCTTGGATATTAAAATATTTTCTAGGTATCATCTGCATTATTATTATTGTTAATTATTGCTACCGACTACTCTTACAGGCATTAATAGCTGTGCTCTACACCACTTTCCTTCAAATTAGTATTTCCCTCCAGGGCTCAGGAAATCTACTTTATTCATAAAAGACAGTCTTTGTGTAAAATAAAATCCTTTATACACGTTTAAATACATTTGGATACAATTTATGCTTGATTTTGTTCGGTAATTACCTACTTAGTGCCTAGTGTAATTTAACCAAAGGTGTAAATCACCACTTTTTGCATTTCGAAAGTAATCTGAACGTATTTAAACATAAAGAGAATTTTTGTGGGATGATTAATAGAGGAAAGAAACAATAAATACTAAGTTACATGCATTTAGTTTAACAAATAGGGTAATTAGACTGGGATTGAATGAATTTTTCTCCGAGGCAATTAGAGCTATGTTAGTTATTGGAGTAGGTAGTTTACAATTTTACAAAGTACACAATAGTATGTGATGCAGTAGATACAAAGAGAAGTAATTAATAACAGGGCGCTTATAAAAAGGGAAGACCGAATGTGAGTGGGACTGATTGGGAGCTTAAAGGATGATAATGAAGGTGGTAAATAAGGAACCTAAGTAAATGGTGGCCGGACCCAGCGTTTTAATTTCCTAAATGAGATGCAATCATAATACCAACTAATTATAATTATCGTAAAGTACCAACTTTTCTTTGAGATTCCCGACCCGAGCCCATTTGATTCTTCACGAATAGACATGAGACAGGGAAACTTGGTCCCAGACCAGCCAGGCTTACTTAGGCTAAAGCCGAGCACATTACAATCCCTTCCACCACTACATCACATTATGTCGTACAATCAAGATGTACATGAAAACAACATTTAAGCATACAACAATATTGCGTCACTCCAGGGTTTTGCTTCTACCTAGAATATTTATTCCCACTTGTTTCTACCACTAAAGCTGTTTTGGCTTTAAAACACAAAAACATTTTGGTTATCTAAAGTCAAATCTTCCAAGAGTACTACTAATACCTGCAAAATGGTATCCAAGTGTCTAAAATCAACCACTGTCATGATTAGAGCAGGGTTGCGGTGGACGAAATTAGTGGATGGATAAAATTGGACAGAAATGGTTTTATCCATGCAAAAAATTTCATTTCGTCCCGGACAAAATTAATTTCGTCCATGGACAAAACTAATTTCATCCTGGACAACAAACATTTTGTCCGGACAAAATGCAACCTTGGATTAGAGTTTATTTTTACATCTATCAATTAGATCAGAGTTTATTTATCAATTGCATTATTTCTCCATATGGAATAATTCCTCCATTCAAATTGTCCAAGAGTACTACCTATGCTTGAAAATTGGTGTCCAAATGTCCAAAATCAATAGAGTTTATTTTTACATGGTTTAGTATTTAAATTAATATCAATTGCATTATTTCTCCAGATGGAATAATCCCTCCATTCAAATCTTCCAAGAGTACTACTTATACATGCAAAATGGTATCCAAATGTCAAAAATCAACCACTGTCATGATTAGAGTTTATTTTTGCATGGTTCATTTACTCCAGATTAATATCAGCTGCATAATTTCTCCCGACGGAATAATCCCACTATGGTCAATTGATTTTAGCTACGTCATTTAATTCGTTAATTTTATAGAGCCCTGGAAAAGGATGCTTTTAAATCTGTTGAGCTGTTTGTCTTATTGTTACTTGCATAATGATAGGCTCATTGGAAGACTAAAGACGCTTTTCTAATTGAGAGGATTTTGTACTTGTACTTTGTTTATGATAATAACTTATGTAATGCATTCGGTATACTAACTTTAGAACTGGAGACTTATATCTAGTTTTGTTGTCTGCCAGGTTCTGAATAAAGTGAATTCAAGTTTCATTTTGGGTTTTAGGGAAGTTTCATTGTTGGGGAAGCTTAGAAGGAGCATAAAGTGTAGTGTGCTATTAGATCTGCATATTAGTGGTAGGTACTACGTCCGTAGAATTCAGTCAGTCAGAGTGCCATGAGAATGGCTTCCCAATTAGATTAAATTAAAGTATAGGGTCCATTAAGGAGATTGGAGAGCTCTTCTCTTCTTAATTGGCCACACACACACAATAGTAAACTATCTAAGGATTGCTTTTTAACACACACCACCACGCAACGGAATTACACTGCCAACCAGAAGATCCGTCAGACTTCTATCCAGCTCTGCTGAGTAAGAAGAGGAAGGAAGGAGATCTGCTCAAGGCTTATCTCATCTTCCAATATCATAATATACCCTCCAACTCTCTCTATATCTTTTCTGATGCCACTTTCATAAATTCACTCTTTTATTTACAGATAAATTACGAGTACTACTATTGTGTCTTTAATGTTGCCTTATAACTAATTAATATTATACTAAATCCAAGTCTACTAGTCGATAACAAAAACTAAAAAGTATCTATCCGGTAATTATATTCATACTTCCATCAAGAATGTGAATATACAACTTTTACATGGAACATCCTCATTTCAGTCTTTTTAGCATACTTACAATTAATTATAATAACTTCATCTATTTCGATTGTAATCTTCAGTAAGTGTTCGATAGATACTTCTAAAAAGTACTAGAAAGTTAAGCCCCCAATACAGCGGACCACTAGTATGGGGGGCAGTGGGACCCCTGTGCCCTGTACATCACTATACCCACCCAATACGTAGAATTTTGTTGTTGGTGTTACTTCTGAAATTCGAGCGCAGCCATCACACATGATAATTATTATCCAATCACTATAGCGTGACATCGGACATTTTTAACATTTTATAAAGGTTAATTTCAGAATACAGAATATTTTTTTATTTATATTATCTTTAACCCTAGCCTAAGCCTTACCTTACATATCTACACTACACAATGTTAGTGTATAAAACAATGAATTGGCTATTTATATTAGTATACGTTGTAAACTTCAACACAACTAAATATAAGGCCAAAAAATGTCTTTTTACCAGTGCACTGTTTAAATTAGGCATTAGATTCATAGGACAAGTTTCATTAAGAAAGAAGAATAGTTGAGGAGAATTACTTTATGGATCTCTTTCTGCAAGTCATTTTTCAACTCTTAAGTAAATTTTATGATAGTAATGAAAGAGAGAACCGGTAGCCAAAATCTATTTAAATCTCAATAGTGAAAGACATAGAAATATATACATACACACAATTTTCAGATCTTAATATAGTAGCTTTACAAAGTAAGAAAATCAGCATTATTTCCAATTCTTTCGAAAACAACCTGAAATTTAGAAAACTGATGTTTAGTAAATGCATGTAAAATTTCAGTCGTGTCGTGATGAGTAATACAATTTTAATTGGTGTGCCTGTGCATGTACCGGCATTTGCAATATTGCAATACAAAGTATAGTAATAAATAATACCCGGTAACAGTTTGTAGACGAATCAAAAGCTAATATAATGAAAAGAGTGTATACTGTATACTAAAAGGTTATTTGAAATTCAGAGTTACGAAGAAGAATAAAGTCTCTGTAGGTTATCTGATATAAGCTTTAATATGAGCTTTTACAATTATGATATGCAATTATGCATTGCTAACTGCATATACGATATGGTAATGTAATCTTATTTCCGGTCACGTTATTTTCTCGTATTGTAATGCATACCTTACTCGAGTCTCGCATAATGAAGTCATTTTTCGGTTACATTACAACCCTTCGATATGATTTTGTATTGCAAATAAAGTAGCTATACTGTCACCAAATGAGGTTTGTCGTCGTCCTGAATTCTAACTGGAATAACAATCGATATTTCAAACGTGACTCTGACAGAAGATTCAAGTTTTATTCACGCAAAATAGTTAATAGTCAAATAAAGGATGGAAATAATAGGCCCGAGTCCCTGAAGTAATGTGAGTCTTATAAAACATTTAAAGTTTGTATAAAGTAAACTTTAGAAACATGCACTACAATTTCTGTTTCTACGATTGAAAAAGTAGGCATATGATTAAATTGTACGGTTTCATAAGAGAGTTGGTTGTTGATTGACAATTACATACTATTATTTCAAAGGTTGCTGAAAATGGTCTCTGTGTTTGTGAATTTAGATTTGGCAGTTAAGGTATCTATGTCATTTTATTCATACATACTATACTATTATTTATATACATACCTACTATATAACTCATTGCATACTGAATGCTAGAACAATATTGCACCAAAACAGAGAATTGTTTGACGAAGTAGGGAATCTTGGTGGACAATGTCAACTTTGTACATACAGGTCCTGTGCTCCTGCAAAGCATAGCGGTGTTACCTATGGCATAGTTGGCCAATTTGATGCATAATCTTTTTCCAAACTATGCGTGTAACCAACAATTTGGCAAAACTTGGTTGTTTATGTCCGTGAATTATTTATTAGGCTAAATTACCCTCACTTATCCCTTAGAGAGCAATCATTCCCATGAAATGGTTACGCTATTCACTTCACTCTAAAAGTAGGGAGGAAAATTCTAGACTACAGGTTCATGCAACCCAAATAAATACTCTTTCAAACAGACTCTTTGCTTAGCAGGAATTATACCTGTCGTTACTAAAGTACATTCTGACGAACCATCTAATCTGTGTAAGGCAGAAACTCATTGCATTGCATCGCAAATGTACACAGCTATCGGCTTTCATTTACAATGTGCAACCGAATTGTTGTATTTGCATTACTTCGTTCAAGAGTCAAGACAAACTGAGCAGCAGAAAATAATAGTAATGTGTAAATATACATATTACCTATATACTTAATAGAATAAACAGTAGCTTTATATTTAGGATTTGAAAACATTTTTATGACACAATACTGAAACACAGAAAATATTCATAATGGTTAGTTTAACAAGGTCCGAAACCTCACTAGGTAAAGACGTAGGCTTACAAGTCTGGATATTTTGTGGTCATAAGTATACACAGTCATCAAAATTAAGGTTCAGATTTGTGCACCTCTTATTAGAACCTATTTTATATGCAGGTCATACCATCGGGACTATATAAATCGAAACAGAAACTTTTGTCCAATTCCTCAAATAAACACAAATCTTATTTTCTGCTACAATAAATCCAAAAATATGCATTTATGAAATCTTAAGAACTCGTCCATTGTTTCCTGTTCAATAATCTTTATAATTGTCTTGTATGTAGTTAATCATTTCTACTTTACACACATGATGAGGCTTAAAGGTTCAGAATTATGTGCTTATAAAATCAGAATGCATTCTTATAGTAGGTGGGTAAAAGTAAAAGATAGAAATTAGTTGTCATTACAGCTTTAATTTTTTATTACTGTCTGTATACCGAATGCTATGATTCAATTACCCATTTCCAAGGCTATACAGCAGCAGTCGAGTCTGTATAGTAATTAGAATTGCCCAACGTAAACTATATATCGATTGTTATACTAGTGGCTAACTGAATCCTCTGTTGTGGCATCGTAGAAAGCATTTTTTGCAGGATTTTATGTTGCACTCAATTCTAGATTAATTCTATCGTACACATGTACAAAATACAAAACCATTTTTACAAATATGGTTTAAGATTTTTATGTACCTATACATACTACGAATTTCAAGATCTTTCCAAATCTAACTACTCTAATACCAAATATTTTTTGTGTACTCCTAAAATTTATTACTCCATTCTATTATGAGTAGATCAAAGAGTACCAAATTGCTTAAGTAGTTCCCGAATTAGAATAATTCGTGCTACGTATTAGAATGAATCATAATCATACGTAGATAATAACTCATTATTTTTGATATGTATTCTGCAAACTGCATTTCTCCAGTGTTACTATTCAATTCAAATTATAGCACAGTCTCTTTAGCAGTAAGTACATTTGAGTGGAGTATAAGGTTTTCATATGAAATGCAAATGGATGAAACTAGAATGAATATTTGCGATAAGTGTAGGATAGAATAATGCAGACAAGGTCTCTATGTTTTAAAATTGGTATATTTTTAAGTGCCTAAAGAATATAATTTAGTTTTAGACAGGAGAATGGTCTAAACTCATTAGTGACAGGCCTGAGATTGAAGGAAATTGATTGAGTGGACTGAGCTGGACAATGCAATGAATGAAATTATAAGGTGATGTGCATTGTAAGAGTTTTTCGCTGCGTCGTTGCTGAAATCTTAATTAAAGAGTTGTGAGGGGTGGGTGTGTGCCTGTTTGTAGTGTAAATTATCTGGAAACCTATGCGTTCAGTTTTAATGTAATTTAAATGAGCTTGATTATAACCTGGTACATACAGCACACTACATATGCGATAACTCGTACAGGCAGGTGAGTTGAGCAACTTTAGCTATTGATAATGAAAGATCTAAATTAAACAATTTCTTAATTAAGAACCGAATATCCTTTGGCCAGGCCACTTGTCTGTGAATTTAATTTCTTGGTGCACAGAGCCGATTGCAGTATAGGCAATGCATATTATTATGTTTACAATGCAATAGTAAATAGTAGACAGTAGTGTAATCGAATCAGATCGTACGAGCAAAAACAAAGTGACAATGGAAGACAGGATAATTTAATCCTGTACATACGTAACTAACTTTAACATTAAACCTGTATAAGCTTCGTTTGTTTGGCTTCTCAAAACTTTTATAACATTCTTAAACTTTAACATTGGCCGGGCCTTTGTACATTCAGACTATCCTTCTCACAATTCTTCTAATACAGATAATAATGGCAATGGACTTTGTTCCTCTGTCCCGAGTACAATTTCAGTGTATTTAATTCTGTCTGTTTTGTTTCGCTACACTTTGCGAATCTCATTGTGATGTGATGATGATAGCTCATTAGATTTTAATTGTGATTTTTATCTCTTTCTCACCTCAATTCTACACTACGCTCCTCAGCTGTCATGTCAGCATATCAACCATTGCCTCGCTCTGACTCTATTCATTCTTAGGGACTCTTCACAAATTATTACATTTTATACTCACACATTCATGATCATGGTCACCCCAGCCCCAAATATTATGCTACTTCTGGACATTCTGTGAACTTTCATTGGCAGAGAAATATCGCTAATCTTAAAACTTACTTAGTTAAAGCTACTTATCAAAAATTATGCGTTTGTCTTAGTTCAAAAAATCTTAAAGTTCCAGTGAAGACTTTTCTAATCTCGGAAATTGTTGAAATATTTATATAATTCTCGGGGTTAACTTTTCTTAAGCTTTTATTACAAAAAATTTGTCAAGCTTTCTGTCTTCTTCAGAACAGAAATGAAGATTGCAGTAGAATAAGTAGTTAACTTATATCAAAATGTGAATCAACAAAATATTTGTTAGAATGTGTAGTACTAGTTCTAGTTCAATCTTATGTACCAACTCCAATTCCAATCCAAGTTTTGGCAACTTGATCAGGGTTACGGTGGAAGAAATTAGTGGATGGATAAAATTGGACAAAAGTGGTTTTATCCATGCAAACCTAATTTCTTTCGGATAAAATTAATTTCGTCCGGGACAAAATTAATTTCGTTCATGGACAAAACTAATTTCGTCCATGGACAAAACTAATTTCATCCGGACAACAAAAATTTTGTCCGGACAAAGCGCAACCCTGAACTTGATCTGCATTACATTTATTTCAGTTTAGAAAATATCGTATTAGATTTCCTTAAGTTGTTGTAGTAGAGTGTAATAATTATCTTCGCTATTTTTGAACGTTCCCTTCCTCTGATTGCAATTACAACGGATAAGCGAAGGCTTAATTGCCAGGCCAGGCCACCGCACCAGTCGAGTCTCAATGTCTCATTAACGGCGACTCCGACGAGGATTCCCTGATTAACTCATTTCATTATTAACGCTCATTGATGAGGCCAATCCAAGCCACTATTCCCATAACGCTATCTTAAATTGTATTGGATTTGATGCTTGATAGCTCTTTGGAATGAGACTGCAGATTTGACTTTGCTACTCTACTAACTATAAGCATTATTACAGTTCTAAATAGATGCTATAGGCATAATGTCCTCTATTCTGTTACTTTTTGTGATATTTGATGTAAAATATAAGACAATGGTTTGTTTAACTTGGCTTGTCATTGAGCAATACATTAGTACGTCTAATCAACTGCTTTAATTCCTTATCCACTGCTGCGTATGAAAATTTTAGCTGTAGCGTCATATTATTATCTGCACTTGAGTCCTCCCTCTATCTCAAATTAAATTCAGTAATTTTCCCACAGGACAAATATTTATGAGTAAATCGCTATCGAATGGACTTAGACTCGAATGGGCTGATTCTGAGCAAAACTTGCGGTTTTCCTATTGAAAAATGAATGGGATCCCACCGGGAGTCTTTTTCAACGATCATATACATTGTTGTGTGTCCATATTTCCTAGTACTTGTACTATTATCCCTTAATAGTGCCAAACTTGCATGTTTGTCTGATATCATTAAATTCTTAATGAGTAGTTCTTACTTTCTCTAGTCGAATATACAAAGTAAATCCTACAACAAAAAGTAAAAAATAAACTAACAAAAACTTGGGAAAAAAACACTTTTTGCCACCATGAAAGGAATATTCTATTGACTTGATTTGACATGGGCAATGGAAGACAGAAATATTGTCATACTCACCCAATCATTCAAGTTTTATGAGACTGAGCACTTTGTTTGTATATATTTTGACAAGAGTGGCTATGCAAATTCAATTGTAGCAGTTTCACTACATCCAATTTGCACGGCTACTACATAATATACATGCTACATACACATTATACAATTTTCACTAAAATCCTACATGAACACTTTGCACTAGTTTACTTTTCTTGCCACAGAGTCCGTATCTCAGTCCATGTCCACCTGTTTTATAAATGAGTGTGTGAATTTCATAGGATAGTTCGGATGTGAAAAATGTTTACCTTTGTCCTGTTTGCTATTTCATGGCATGTCATATGAGGAATGTCATGTTTGCATCTGTTGATGAATGTGTGTGACTACAAATAATGTCTTGTTGTCCATTGTATTCCCTCCCCTTCACCTCAATTTTGGCTTTTTTGAACTTTTTTATTTATTGTCTGGCCGCAGACGTTCGACTTGTTTCCACATACATCATTCATAATTCAGCTAATGCCTTACATTAACACAGACAATAAATATAACATTTTCTGTCATTTCTACAAATAAAGAGTAAGCATTCGGTTTGAAGTTCGCTATTGTATTTCTATTATAGCCATATTATCATCAACATTTCCTACACGTCTATAACTTCTTGGTGGAAATATGCATCGTTAATATTTCTTACACATAAAAGGAACATTATGCTACTGCCAAAAATGTAAATAATGTGATATGTGGCTTGTCAACTCTTATTTATTCATCAAGCTCAAAGACTCGTGTTCTTTGTGTGTCATTCGTATCATGGATGCTTGTAGATATTATTAAATGATCAAGACCTCACTTACCGATACGACCATATTCATTCCTTGGCAATATTTGAGATGTATTTACTTGATATTGAGATAATGTGCATAAGATGTATAAAACATTTCTGCATCCCCAGATCCCCATCCCCAGGCAAAAAGGAAAAGGTTAAATATCGATAATAAATTGCAGTAAAATGATGCAATAAGTACGACGGGCGGGTATTCTGATGTTTCAAGCCAACGCGCGTTGAACTTGGCGACATTCGATGGTATAACAAAATTAGTTGGATTTTGACACACGCAAATGGGGGTGCATTGCAGGGGGAATGTGGATGAGAATCCATGTAGTAAACGGGTAGTCATGGGTCGCGACCGTGACTCGTGACTATACCCGGGTTGGTCAAACTCAAATCCTATTGAAATCTTATCTATTTGCGTGTGACAAAATTCAACTAATTTTGTTATACCATCGAATGTCGCTACGTTGTAAAGCGGGGGGGATACTGTGTCAACGCGCAATGGGCCAAGCATCAACCCGCGGCAGATCCTTATGGTGAAATGAAAAAATGCAAAGTGGTACGCGAGCTCGCCAATGACATTCATCAATTTTGAAACGTATTTTGATAGTCAACCCTCGAGGGGTGGCCAGATTGTTCCGAAGCCCCAATAGACTAATTTTATGGATTTTATCTGCCATTCCTTATCAGTATAATATTATATTCTATTCTCCTTGGGCCAAGCATTGCTTCGACTGATTATTTCTTTCAAATAAAGTCATAATAATTTATTATGGTGCGTCCCCTCCCTGTATCCAAAAGCATGATATCTCTTCTTGACTAATGTATGAAGTATGAAATGCATCGAAATACGCAACTTTTGACTAATTTGTTTGCAACCTATTTTGCAATTCGAAATATTTTATTTTCGATCACGAGCTCAGATTTTTCGGCTGCAAACAAGATTGAAGTATCGAATGCTCTTCAACACTACTACTTATTGCTTAGATTGATTTTTCTCCAGGAAAATGAAGATCCCCAAAAATAAGGGGTTTGAAGGATTCTTAATATTGCTCTTCGTGCTAGGTGGAATATTCCAGACCAGCGTGGGCCAACAACACTGTGGTTCGAATTTGGATAAAACTTGGCCCGTTCCAAAATGGCCTGACATAACTAAGTGCGTGCACCATGCAGACCCAAACTCAAACGAGAGAGAATGGACAGGGACCAATGGAAATGGAATATATGACAAACAATTGCATATTCTTCAAAGGAAAAGGGCGGAGGACCGGGCCAAGGGACCCAGAGTCAAAGAATTTTGACCTTCTCGAACACTTGGACCTACAAACATGTCCACCAGCAGACGGATGTACGGAAGCTAATGCCCAATCCAGACACTTTGAAAGGGTTATACATCGTATGCCTACAACGACAACTTCCCACAAGCCTTCAGTCCAGATTTAAACCCAAGTACCAGAGGTCCCCGTCCGAAATATTATATTCAGGTAGCAAAACAAGATAAGCCCCGACCTCCGGATGTGGGTGCTCCGAACCCCTACTTTGTGGAGGTATCTGGAATTTCGATAAGAGGGGAGCTGTTGCACAACTGGCTCCACTTCCGAGTCTTCATGAACCACAGTGTCGGCGATCCCAACCGAGAAAATCTCCATACAAATCACGAAAAAAAGCATAACACCAAGGGAAAAATAACGGCCATGCTAATGATGATTAAAGATCAAGACGGTTTTCCAATTGGGGATTTCAACCAGGAACTGCCACGTAGCAAGACCTGCAATAAATATCCTCACGTTGTCTACTACGGAGATCGCCGGAAGGCATACCCATGTTCTTACACCCCACCAAGGGCCACCTCCGTAAATTAATATTTTCATTACAATTATACCGGATAAAATGATCACAATTAAGTAAATGAAATCACGGAGTCCTTTTACTTTATAGCACCCAGGAATGTTTGTTTATGACGCGGATCCTGGGTTTTACAAAAAACCAGACCCTGCTAATGCTGATGATGCTGCTTACTTAAACTATATAGCTTCAATCAAAGATTACTATTATTATATTCAACAGACCAATTAGCTTCCAATTTACAATAATAAATTGTAGCCCTGGTCCAAACTTACAGGGAACTGTAAGGAAATAAGTATAATAATAGATAAGTTAGTGAACAAGTATACATATTTAAAGGGAGTCACAAGGACTAATGTATTTATGTTGACAATCCGTGTTTCTAGTTTCTTGCATGTTTCATCCACAAAAGGTTTCTACCAAAAATATTTAAATCGGAAAGAATTATTGTTCCAACAGGGTAGACAAGCCGCTGCGCTGACAAGAAATATATAGACATATAGAGTGAATGAGGGTGTCAGAGAAGTCCACACTACTTGGAGTTTTAATCAAGACACGTGCAACTTCGTTACAGAGATTCATATTTAGTAAGATCTGTTAATTCGGAATTTTAAAAGTCTAGTGATAGCAGCCCAATCACCGAACCGTTTTGAAAATCGAATCCAGCATTTAAGTTTTAAACCAACTTTTTCATTTAGCACGATGATTTTTGAAGATATACATGATGAGGATTTGCAGTGCGTAGAGGGCTAAACAGAATATGAGGTACTACGCATGGCCAGCTGTCTACAATATTCTGTACCCAAAAGGAAAAGACTCGCTCGGAGCGGCGAACTATGTGAACATCGACTACTGGAAACAGCCGGACAAACGAACAAATGATATCGATTGTCATGTCCCCTTGTTCGACGCTCCCAAAACCGCGAGTCGTTCCGTCCAATACACTCGACAACAGCGGAAGGATCACTGGGTTGGTCAAGGTTCCCCGACAGTACCACCATCTAGCAAGATTGGACGAAGATTGTAGCGTATAAAATAACCAAAATCGGTTACCCGATGAAACATATTAATATTGTTTTATTTTTGATTGTGTCTGTCTCAGTATTAGGAGAATTGAAAAGTTGGAATGTACCACAACAGGTTAGCACCTACAATAAATTTTCTTTCGAATACCTCGGTCAATACTTGGATATGGAACCTGTGTGCAGAAGTCCAAGGTTACTTAATCCAGACCCAGTTGCTGAAAAAAATCTGAAATCTCTGACTGATCGGAACTTGAAGACTGGAGTGCCCTCGGTGAAACAGTTCTTAGAAGGCAATGAAGGGGTCCAGTGCCCTTGTCCAGCAATGGCTTCTCCCGAACCGCTCGAACTGCGAACTGCTGATCCTGCCAGAGTACTTATCCACATTTAAACATCTTATCATTGACAATTCATACACACTAATAAAGTTAATTTATTGTTGAATATTTTGGTAGTTGCACGGACGATTGATTCACGCGAGTCACATGGCGTTGGCCTACATGTTCCTGGCTCCCTTGGCTTGTTTCGTCGCTCGATATTACAAGGAGACGTTCATCACCGTTTTCTGCTTCCAAGAGTACTGGTGGTTCATGTGGCACGTCGTTCTGCTCATCACTGCCTGTGGATTCAGCATGGGGGCCATTTTGTCCCTATACCGGGGCGAGAGACAGGAAATTGTCGTCGACACTAATCTCCTCTTGCACAAAATATTGGGCTACTGCTCCATTTGCGTCTTCTACATCGAGATATTCACCGGATTCTTCCGCCGAGCTAATCCAGCCAAAAGAATCCATCAAATATTCTTCCATTGGCTGATTGGCAATTTCAATATCTTCTGTGCCGGTTTGTCCATTAAAAATCTTAATTGTCTCTGAAAATTATCTCTAATGAAATGATTAGATGGAAGATAAAGACTCTGAATATCTTTAATCCATAAAATAAATTCGATTTGAATAGTCGCATCGATGTTCGCGATGGCGTTTGTGAAACAAAGTGGAATGACCTGCAATGTTGTGTACACTCTTCTGGTGTGGACTGTATTTGTCTTGATGGACATCCACATGAAAAGTAGTGACAAGAAATTGGATTTACGACCTCCCCGGAGTTATCTGCCGCCTCCGGCCGTTCGACTCTTCAATCGGGATGCTCCCGTAACTTTCTTTAGTTTCACAGTGTCAATATTAAAAGACTGACTTGTTTTAAATGTTTGGTATCGTTTTGAATCAAAATGATTTCTTGACTGCAGGGTCGAAATTTTCGGATGATGATGCTGGCCGCGTACATCATAAATTTAGGAATAATCCAATAGTGAGTACCTTCATCTGGGAGTCTCTAGATGCGAATGATAAAGGCGAGAAGGAAGATAGCTGCTACTTTGTGTGGCAGAAACGGTGGGGCGGAGGTGGAGTGACCGTTATCAGCGAAGATGACCTCGCAGGTGACGATGACGACTTGGGCGACTACTGAAGTCACTACACATAGTCAAATGCAGTAATTTATTGCGAATACAATTTGTGTTTATTAACTATTTTAAAATCTTTAATCACAATAAAATTACAATTTGTGTATTATAATTAGTTAGTAGACCCATCATAATACTGTGATGAATAATGTCCATATTTTTATCATATCATATGCCCAAAGAAACTTTTCTATTCTATTACTATGTAGGCATTTCTTGCGATACCCGCATAAATTAATTCGTTGAGCTTGGTTTAATTTAGTTATTGTGGTAAACCTATAAAATCATTGTAATCTGCTTAGTTTATGTAGCAAGAAGGCAAAAGGCATTAGCTGGTGAGTTAAGGTTCGTTCATCGCACCAAAAGACAATGCTATTTTGCTGGAGTGTCTTGAAGCCTCAAAACTGCAATAACTGAGTGGAAGCGAAGAAGAGACGAATCTACTCGAGCAATTTAATAGATGTTTGGGGTGAACGTTAAATGGAGCAGCCCACTTAAGTATTGGAAGAGAAGGACTTGCTTAGGCTATACTACGACGGGAAGTGCTGCTGTAATAATTCCTATGCTCTATTAACCAGAAAATGTCAAAGCAAAGCATTATTTCCAAAGAATATGTGAATGTTTAACTCGTGTATGCCATTCGTGAGAGTCTCATCGTTTATAGTTCATAGCTAGGTCTTATTGTACGTAGAGAATTCTGTGAAAGAGTCTCTCCTGGTTTATTGTTCTCTCCACGAACTAATTAGGTGGAATTACAAGCAATAATTATCATCTTTGGTTAATTAATTTGATTGTTTCTCCCTCTTCTTCCGGAAATTACTTTGTTATATAAAGCCTGCTCATTCCACGTAATGTTATTCGAATACAATTTAATTTCACTTCATTACATACCCTACCTTATGCTTTATACAAATTCTACTAGATTCAACACAAATTGACAAGCCCGTCTTCCTAAAGCAGCGGTCTATATACAAAAATATCGACAATGGGAACAAGCCCACACGTATTTCTAGCCTTATTTGGGGGGAGGAAGAGGAACGTGTGATATTAGCTGGGGTTGGGGTTTTAATCGTTATCTACTACCATCTGTCGTTATAATAAGCACTGAGTCACTCAGCTTCCGAGACCGATGGCTAGACCACGTGACAAAAATGTCTAACTACTTTATCCGAAATCATTTTTTGGAAAAATTCGAATTTTTTGAAAAATTATTCAATGTAGTAATTACTAGTACTTTAAATGACTCTGATCAATTTCCCCGATAATCAGTGAAAAGCTGTTTTCCAAAAAATTTCAAAGGAGAAGAATTTAAGTGGGCATCTATACACAACGCTATGATTTTTCAGTGAAGGTGACAGGTCATTTTTGCGTGAATTACTGAACTTCAGTTTATGCTGGTAATCGATACTGAATCTGCACACACATGACGACATAATATTATGCATTATGAATTATGACTGGAGAACAAAGGTAAGTATCGATTACACCATGTTGTAAATGAATCTGGTGTATACCATAATAATATTTTACTTTTTGACCACTCCATGCATCATTCTTTTCGTTTGCAATATGCTATGGTTTGCTATAATCTAATTTGGTTATTTCCGGAAGGGAAGTACAAATGTTTGTTACCTTAAAAGTAACTCATTTAATATTGTTAATAACTGTAATCTCTACAATAATAAGTAGTGTAATAGAGAGTAGACAGGATCCAAAATAACGTGACTTAATTTTAACTTAATGTTCATCTCAACCAACTCGCCCACAAGGATCATCTTTTCAGGATTGTCACATTAACTTGTAAAACCTGGTTTCGAACCTTTAACTTTTCTTTTAGATCTTCGGCCATACTCTACTATACCTTCATTTTTGGATGCTCCAGTTTTTACTAAAATGTCCCTGTGTAATTGGAAGCGATTTCTTAGAAAAGTTTGAAATTGTCCTGTAATTCAGAGAAAAATTAACCGCAAAGGTATATTGTGTAGGAATTTGTTGAAGTAAAGCTAAGACTAGTTAAAACTAGTCGGAACCCTATATATCTTATAGTATACTAATATTTCATCTACCTCTTAACATTACATCGGCCGTAAACTTCAAGCTCAGCATTTAGCAGGTGTATGCGATTTTCCATGTCTAAGTTTTTGCTAGAACTTGCAGTAAAGAATTCGGATCTGAAATTAATATGAAATTAACTAACTGCTTGCTGTGCTGGATGCCTTTACTAATAACAGTATCAACTAAATGGTTTTACTCTGTTAAAAATTCTTGTAAAGGTAATTCCTACATTAATACGGTTTAATACACTTAATTGAATTATTTCATTGGTACTTATTACTTTGTGAAATGAAATTCATGTTAATTATAACAAGTAAGATGATTCAGAAACAATCCACATACAATTGAAACGCTAAATGGAATGGGACATGAGTATTACATTGCATCAAGCATGAGAATCTGCCATACAAGCCCTAATTAAAAGCTTCAACTTTGTTCAGTTTGTAGTAATAATTAAAATAGCATTACTGTTCTGTAATTTGAAGTTTCTATGTATGTATACTATTTTGTTATTGTACAGCTATATATAACAGAAGTGCATATGTAAGTGCCAACATAGCTTTTGTTGCTGCGTTATTATTAATTTTTATTGTATAAGGCACTTCTTGTATCGAAGTATAGTAATCATATGCTTATAATAGAATAGTTGTTAGTGCTCATATTTAATATAGAGATCTGTGTGATGAGCGAGTGTCTGTATGAATGACGTCAGTGAAAGCAAGGAAAGGAAGTGTGTCCCGTGTAAGTTTTCATTAGAGTGAGGCATCAGAGCAGAGAGGCGACTAATTAATTAATTACTATAATTACAAATGTAATAAGAGCTTCCAAATAAAATAGCATTTTCTTTGTAGTTTGCAAAGACTATTGTGTAGATTAAACATTTGTCATGTCATCATTACATTGACAAAAGAGACAGGGGTTTCATTTCAGTCTAATTAAATCAGCTACCATGCATACCACTCTCTTTTGTATCGTCTACTCTTACCCTGCCTGTCTGCACTGTACTTATAGGTATCTAAAGAGTCCTCCATGCATAACCTAATAATAAATATCTCTCCCTGGATGACATCACGTCACTTCAGTTCATTTAACTACAACCTCATTCCATTGTGCAAATTTTTTGCGTTTTCATGTTACATGCACCGAACTAGGATTTATTACTTATCGGATTCATTCCCGAATGTATTATTTGATTCCTCAACCTCAACATGAGATTCAATGTACACCAACAAAAGTAACATGGAAGTTTCTATGTGCAATCTCATTTATGTCTCTTGGGAATTTCTGTAATAATATGACAATTCAGTATTCGGTACACATAATAGAATTGGTATTACTCTACATAGGTAGCTTAAAGGAAGAAAATGCAAAAAGAAATAAATTTTTAATCAATCATAATCATTACTACCATGTAGAGTGTCTTTTCTACTTTGCTCTATGTGATTAATAATTATGACTCTGTCTCTGGGCAAGGTTCATAGATCATTGTGCACTTAGGTATATATTTTACATATACGACTCACATGGTCTTGGAAATTAGTATACCAGCTGCAGTTTTGTAAAAGTAGGAAGAGACATAGTAAACTTTTATTTATTGAATACTTGTTCATTTCGTCTCCCAGAAAATCTTACTGCAACTAGAAGTATTTATTTTATGATTCATGTAATCTGTTTGTATAAAAAAATGCTTGTATACTTGCAATTGCAATTCTAAGCCATGTTACAGATAATGCTTCAACTTGGCATTCGTCTGGCTAATAGTACGATTTGGAGAGAAATAAAGAAACAAGACTTAGAAAAGGCGGGTATAATTTCGTTAACCTTTGACACAATTCAGTGTGGTCTGGTTTTGACTGTTTCTTGTTCGACTCATAAATAGTTGGTTCCACTCTGTCCTCAGTGATTCAAAGACAGTCAATGACTTTTGACTTTTATGTTTCCAAGTACAAGCCACACACAAAGAAGGTGGAATTTCACTCATGTAAAACAGTCATATTAAAAGAGGGTTTGTACAACTACGAGTTCGCAAAAACAGAACAACCCTTTTCATTATTCAAAATGTGACTACATGCACCAAATGTTCATTTCTTGGCTCTTCCTAGTTTATATTACATCTTCAAGGCTTTCATTCAAATGGTTCCATCATTCTGTCTTTTTTGCTAAAGCTTTTGTAAAAACTAACGAAAATTCTAAATTACCTTCGCATTATGCGACACCAGCTGAATGACAATCATAAACTTTGTAAGAAATCTGAATAACTACTAAAAATTAAGTTTGTTGGGTATGCTTACGAATCACAAATTGCAGGTGATTTAGTTCAATTGATATTTTATAGTAAAATGATTGAATATTAATAGTATATTATTTCAGATTTTTATTTTCAAAGTTTGGAGTAGTATAGGCACTTATACGTAGATGTGACTCTATTTAATACAGAGAGGTTAGCCCATAATATAGCCAATGGACACAGATGAGAAACAAGCATAAATTAATTATCAGTGTATGGCCTAATGAAAGTTGTAATTTAGAGTATGATTCATGACAGGACGTTTTACCCCAAAGGCATCACATTACGGGAATTAGAAATTAATCTGATCTGCCGTTACACCGCTGTTCAAAGTTCAGACCTACTCGACGACAATAATAACTAATTAACGAATGGCATCCACCGACAAACGCCCTCGTTCCATTCCTTCAATTCAATCTAATTATACTATGACCAAAGGCCATGTTCAATTTATGAAATCGATCAATGGAATAAAATTTCTCATTCATACAGACCAATGTGTATGTACTTATACAATTTCAAAGCTCATCTGCAGTTTGCGATATCATTATTATTGGCATGGCGTAAGTAGTATAGGCCAAATTGGATCTGGCATAAATTTTGCCATCTGTATAGTAAAATGGCGAAAATAGTTTTGCAGGGGGAAATTGGGAAGAAAATGAATATTTGTTTGAGTTTTTTAAGTTTAGCTGATCGTAAACGTTTTGGTAATAAACAATTTCCATGAATATCAAATTATTGTACTAGAATACAATGTGGCATCCAGAAATCTTATTTCGTCACTACGCCCCTGCCCTGGATCTATTAATGCTATATTATGCTGTAGAAATGCATGATCGGTTGGTTATATGAATATAATGCATAGCTGATCATTTCCTAGTCGAATTTTTTGGCAATTAAAACCCAATGTGGAAGATGATATCAGAATGAATTGAATCAACACAGCTGAAGCACAAAGCAAATAAGAGCAACTTTTTGCTTAGTTGATTGGTCTTGAACTGCCTGCACTGCATTGTCGAATTAACTGGGATTGATTGTGGGTTTGTTGTATATCAGAGTTTAAAAAACAATAACAAGGCAGTTATTTCACCTGTGGACGTAGAAAGAATATAGAAAGGCTCGTTTCATTTGCATTCATTAGTTAAATGCATTTGTTCATTGGGATGAAGTGTACTAATGGGAAAATAGGATGCATTAGCTCTCTATGCGAGATGCACGGAATAATGGTCGAAGGCTGCAACAAAAGCATTTGTCTTATCGTTAGTTCTGCTGATAAGCAGAGTCGAAGCCATAAGGCAAGCAATTAATTACCTGTGATAAAAAATGCCGATGCGGTGATCTTATTCATTCACAATAATTGGAAGAGGGATGAAAAAAGTGTAGCAATTAAAAGTGGAAGGGGCGGTGCCGCTTTATCATTAGCTCTATATATTATTTCCAATACATTTAAATACTTATTGGCTCAGATCGCGAATAAATTGCAATTTTTATGCAAGGGCTAGACCGAACAACTGTAAATGTTCTACGTAGTGTCATTGATAATAAATGAAAAGAAAGATAATTGTAATCAAGTTGAACTTTACAGAGTGCATTATTTATGTTTATCTCTGGTATTGCTTTAGGTTAATCTTCACATTTGATTTGTTGAATTGAATGTCCAGCTAATGAGGAGGCATTTCTTTCTATTCTCTATAACTAGGTATATAATGGAGTAATTGTGTGTGTATAGCTAATCCTTGTGTAAAGTACAATTCAGAAAGAATTATCAGTTGATTGGAAATCATTGGAAGACAAACAGAAGACACGGAATAATTTGACCACCTGCTTGTTTCAGAACTGGGAAATGGAATACGATGGATTATTTACTTAGCGTGGCAGTTCTTGCAGAGACTGGAAGTGTCTCTATGCATGTCCACGTACACTTTCCTTGGTTTATACCAGAAAGCATGCGAACATGAAGAAATCTGATTGTTAAAGAGTGTATTGTGTACCATACATTATACAGTGTGTATTGAAACTCACTGGAGTGTTTTAAAACTTATGATTTTCGAATGCATAACAAGTTATTAGTTAAATATAGTTCAATAAAAACAATTTCCTATAGAATTCGATTTACAGAATGCTTTAAAAATAGTTTAGATTATATATTTGAGTGATAACTTTCGAAAATCGAGTTTTGAAGTCCACTGGTGTGTTTTAAAACACACAGAGAGTCAATGCACACTGTATATCTTGAGATATTTATACTAATAGAAGAGAAGAGAGGTATTTGAATACGAGGGCCACGGAGTGTATGGACTAACGAAGAGAGACAAGAACAATAGTTAAATGAAATAATGCTCTCGTATTTTATTGTCCATTGTATCATTAGGATCAGGATTTATCAGTCTAGGAGGGAACACAAGGGCTATCTCATTTCATTGCTAATTAGCCGTGCAAAAAGACATTCATTCTCTTAATTAATCTGTTGATTTCTTGATTTTTCCTCGAGTGTTTTCCATTTTACATGGGGACTGTGACCGTCTGTGAATTAATGTGCTTAGGTAGGCATTACAATTGCACTGGGTATTAAGTATGAAAGAGCCTATAGCCATGTGATGATGCTATGCCATGCTAATGCCAGTTCGTCGTAATTACATACACATCGAGCGGGTAACATCTGAAGGCGACCGCTTTTCATTCCTCTACTTCAATTCATTTCGGCTTTATTGCCTTTTGGCAGTTTTACTTTATTAGCCAAGTAAATGAGTGAGTGAGTGTAAAGCTTAAGGTTTAATAAGCACATAACGTTCATACCTACACTAATAAGCTGACGCTGCACAACGTTCCATTAATATATTATTGCACTCAGCCATTTATATTTTATACAAAACTTATATTCCCGTGGACATAAGGCACTCAATATTATATAGAGCAAATAATACAGAAGATATTTAGTAAAATAGAAACTGCTACCACTACTGCGTAGAATGAGTACACAGAGAAGACAAGACAAACTAAGACACGCTCTGACATCACTTTAATTAAGCCTACGACAAAGGTATAGAGAGTTTAATGATCTGTATTCTCTGCCTCGTTATGCTATTATTTCTTCCCTCTATACACTAGCCTTTCTATTGCTTAACTTATAAACACCATGCAGTCCCTTTGAAAGATAAATGAGAGCTCTATTAAAATAATTAAGGCAAGCCTACTACCTTTTCATATGATGCAATGTTATTCTTATACCTTATCCTTCATAACTCTTTCTTTATTGTCTAAAACAAGTCATAGTCTTAATGCTACCTTCGTATGTAGGATACCCGAAAATGTTTATTATTTATCTCCATACCATGTAAGACAAGAATAAACATTCTTCCAAGGATTACGTTTATTAAGAAATTATTTTTAATTGTTTTCTGCACTCCATTTACTAGTGGCTCTGATATGACAGACATACCAATAATATCGCACATTTTTGAATGATTTAGTACAAGAGTTATTTATTTACACAAATGTGAATCTTTAAGTATATATTTCACTAAGATTATTGCAAGCACTTGTGTCTTGTACATTGCATTGTCATTCATTTAATTAAAACCTGAGTATGAGTGCATTAAAGTATCCAAATAGGTAAGCATTTTGTGTTCGAGTACTTGCCAATTGCCTAATTTGTTAGCGTAAGTGAGACTGTTAGGTAGCTGTATAACTAAAAATATTTGTTATTAAGTAGTAAATATCCATGGAGGGAGTCTCGGTTGGAATTGCAGCTTTAATATTGATTCTCCATAAAACTTGGAAGTTATTTGGGTCAAAATCCCATTCACTAGAGTAATAATAGTTGAATGCGGTGCGACGGACGCAATTCGACTTTATGTACTAGTAGTAGATACACTGCAATACAACTAATAGCTTTATTCTCCACCCATTAAATCGCCACTCTCAAATAATGCTACAGAGAGCTTAGCGAATTGAGCCCAAGACTGCATAGAAACTCTGATAGATACGTATTATTTTAATATGCTCGGCTTATTATGTCTTATGGCTATTTATATCTACTCACTCACTCTTAAGCTTCTATCAAATAAGTTTTCATTAACATGCCATGCCACAACCAAGGACTTTCTACATTTTAATGAAACTAATACTCTAAGTGTACCCAAATTGCAATTTACATGAAATAGTACTGAAATAGAATAAACTAACATCATGATTAGTTTTTGCTTTAATTGCAGCTAACTATAAGATTGATTTGTTATATATACTGCAGTGTGTATTGAAACTCGGTGTTTTAAAACAGACTGGTTTCTATTCAAACGCTTGAATTTCTCACGCAAAACAATATTATTATTTAATTATGGTCCAATCAAAACAATTTCAGTATTCAAAGTGTAGAATCTTTTTAGTATGCATTTGAAAATCGTTTTAATACAAACCACTAGTTTCAATTCAATACCCTAGTCCTCGCGCTCATAATCAAAATTCAAAACTCATTACCCTAGTTCTCGCGCTCATAATCAAAATTCAAAACTCAATACCCTAGTCCTCGCACTCATAATCAAAATTCAAAACTCAATACCCTAGTCCT
>JABASH010001825.1:0-20541 GCA_019776445.1 Tomocerus maximus | reverse complement strand
AAAAATACAATCTAAAGAAAGAAAAACTTTCTCCCATTCTAACCTTTCGCCCTATGCATACGTATTAAAAGTTGTAGCAAAGTCAAACCATTCTGGGCTATACCTACTAAATCCTCTTGACAGAAAACGTATAAATGTAACTTACTTACCTCAAGTACCGTAAACGCACCTTAGTAATTAAAACTAGTATGAGCTATAGACTCCTGATTACTCAAAATATTTTCTCTGCGGGAGCTATTAATATGCAAAAATGCCATGAAAGCTTCCCATAATATGTTACGGTAGAAGTCTCGTGAAATTGCATTCTGGCGGGAGGAAATAACCCAACGTTACTGTTATTAGCTCAGGAATAATCTCAGCCATCAAATAACAGTGCATCTTATCAGTAGGGAAAATAGCACAACACGACAAATCAATTACTACACAAAGCCCCTTTCCCCATTCATCCTCTTGGCCAACCATCAATTTACCTTGCCTTCTTAATGCTGGCTATAGGAATCCAATATAATCTAACCCAAGGTTTTTGCCAGTCTTTTAATGCCCTCTCGCACCGAATTCCAAGTTGTTACAAAAACTGTAACATATATTTAGAAACTCAGCACCTTGTCTTTATATTTTCGGTGTACAAAAAATCGTATACTAACATTATTTCAGATTCTTTCACGGAAAACAAACGATTACTTAAAAATCATATCGTGAATTTTATGGCTTAAAAAATAAATTTGGATACATCCATTATGCCCAATAATTTAAGCTACCATTCTTCACAATCTTACACGTTTATTAATCAGTAATTTCAATAAACCACAGCACAAAAAATTGACAGCTTGAAATGCATAGGGAGACTTGAGCTTTTATATTATACAAACAACACACATAACGAGTTTCAATACAAACTGTAACATATCAAGACACTTACGAAACTAAAGACTTGGCTGAATTGATATTACACTCATGAAGCTCAAGTAATTCTGGTGTGTGACACGTTTTTGCGTAATATGAAAGGAAGAGGAAATAGCTGCATGGATATTTTCACAGGGCTAGTAAATTGAATTGACTATGTAGGCTATTTACCTTCAAAAATCTGAATGCTTATACTATGTATGTAGCTGTAAGTAAAAAATAAGTAAAGCAGTGAAGTTATAATGATTGTTCAAACTATGGTATGAATTCCTCACTTTTTGGCTGACATGCAATATGTTCATTAGTTGTTCAGTGGTAAAACTGGATTAGTTTTCTCGGTGTTAGCTCTGGGTTTAGTTGCGTCTAATCGTAAACTCTGTAGACAAGAGTACTATTACAGGAACCCAAGTAAGAGCATAACTGATGATAATATTTGTAAGAACTATATTTCTCAGTGTACCTATGTACTTACATATCTGTTTTATGTAAATAATATGTATACCTCGGTTCAGTCGGTTCTAATAATATTGTGAAGAAGTGAAAGTCGTGTATGCAAAGGACTATATGTGAAAGTAGGTACGTGGTTATTATAAAGAATGCATTTCATTGTTCCTTGTGTTGCATAACTTGTTTTAAAAAGTTGTAGGATTTTTGCGCAACTTTTGGTGCTCACGAGTGTATGTGTAGTTAACTTGAGTCATCCATTATAATTAGGGAGAGGCGAATGGAGTAATTCGCAAAATACTTTCACTTGCACGTCTAACGTCTGTCAGGAACCCATGCCGTCCCCTTCAACTTCAAATAAATGTTAAATTCAGACTTCGACTTTCATTTCGGAACTCTATCGAGTGGAAGAGTGGAAACGTGTTATTAAAAATGATTCAGTCCTCCCGTCATCCACTCAGACCATAACATCATATCTCAATTGCAAACTAATATTCTATGTTTCGCAACTACCATTAGTTCTTTTGTAGTGTGTATGCATGGAGAAAGCAATTCCAAAGATCCTTGATAAGGGCTTTTGACTTTCTCCATACAATCAACTCGGAAGAGAATAAGAAATGTAATTTTTAAGGCTAGTGCACAATAAGGGTTACATATGTTTACAATGCAATATCTCTCCCCTTGTGTTTACTTTCTCCCTTTTCTGAGAATATTTTAGGGAAAATAGTAGATGTATCAATACAATGCATAATGTGTGTAGTTTTAGGTCGTCGCATCTGTAGAGGTGCATTAGAGACTCCGTCGTGAATGCAAGATTGTCGCTATTTTAAATTTCATATGAGAGTGCAAGGTGGCCTGGGTATGCTTGGCATTGCAGTTGATAGTGTTTTGTTTCCGAGGGAGGTTTTGTGCACCATTGTAATATATCGTTTGTTCCTTTTCCATTGGAATGCAATTTAATGCAAGTTGTCTGTCGGAAGCTTAGCTTAGATTGTGAGTGACTTGACTCCACTCGACTCGATTCGACCTGACTTGTCGTGAGTTCCCTTCATACTACATTTGTTTTTATTTATGTCTGCCTTCTAGTTTTATTTATACTTTTACTTTTACGACTTTTTGTCCTTTCTTTCAAGTCGAGTCACGACAGGGAAAGTAAGAAAAGAAAAGCAACTGGCTCAGTTTCACTTTCACTTCAATACTTTCAACGTGCACTGTACTACTCTTCTACACTGATACAAAAACCCGGGATTTTCTCTCTAACTTTAACTAAACTAGTAAACCAAGCCAAGTGAGACTACCACATACACGCTCTATACTATTATAACGTTAACAACTCTAGTGTAGCCTCTAGTCTATTTTTTGCTGACACTCTATCTATTTCTATCCCAAATGAAATCTTATTCTGGTTTGAATTGAATTCAGAGTCATACAAACTTAGACTTCTTATTTAGAATCAGAGGTTTTAATAATATGTTCCTGCATGATTCTGTTTTCTATTCGGAATTTGTAAATACTATATCCAAGTTGTAATCATTCGGTTTATTCTCCTGTAGTGAGTAAATAGGGAGTGATAGTAGTAGTAGTGGATCCTTTGAAAAGTTCAAAGTCACAACTTACAGGGGTGGACGGGATAGTGGCAAATGATGGCACACGCTGAAAAGGAAGGAGAAACAATAGTTTCCGCCTATATGGATTCAGCTGAAGGAACCTAGTGGAATGTAGTCAATTCACTCTCTTTTTCTCTACCTAATCTATAAGTAAGAAGATGGGAAAGAAATAGAAATGCTATTAGTACGATTACCACAGAGAGAGCGAAATAGGACTTGCCAGAAAAAGCGGAAGTGGAGAAATCATAAAAAACCAACGGGAACAACAACCATAACCTTTGCAAACAGTTGAGCAGTGCAGGAGAACTCACAAAAATGTATTTTCACTGCGTCCGCACTTCTACTACGACTCGGTCTATGTATCCTTGGGTTCAGTCTCCTCGGTTTATTTTTAGCTGCCAACTTTACGAACAATCAAATGAATGAGGAAGAGAACATGCATTCACTGTCTTCCCTAGAGTCCTTATTGTTAGGCCACTTGTATTGTGTTATCTCTTCTCCATCACTATTACTAACTCTATTTTCCTCCTCAATAATATCCCGCTTTCTTTCCTATACACATTAGTCTTTTTTTTCTTAGTAAATATTGGGATTGCTTTTATTCTCACCCCAAAACCAAGTCAACCCAGACTTCCATTCACTTGTATCATGTACCCTTCCTACTCACTTCCTACTCATACTCAGACCATTTCCCCAGATTTGGCATCTACATTCAAATATACCAACTATGTGCCACATTTGTCAATTCATAAGCCTGAAATCATACTTACTCAGCAAACATATATCGCATTAGTTGATAATTATCAAATAGTAGACGTACAATGAGGGCGGGTAGCGGCAGTGGTGGGTATCATATGAGTACTGTTTTACTGGATGATTTGAATGATTTTGTTCATTACAATATTTGATTGTTATTCAATCTTTAAAATCTTAGTCAAAATAACTCGGGTTGACCTTCTGTTCATTTTGTTAGCCAAAATAACTCGGTTTGACGTTCTGTTTTAGCTGTGTACACGATTCGCATAATCGGACGAGTTTCTATGCACATTAAATGAGCACTGTCGATTATTTAGCTGATGGATTTGGTCAAATTGTTCTTGCATTGAACATTTTAAAAAGTGATGTTGATGCGAGTACTTGTACTGCAAATGATGTGTGTATGTCTGAAGAGTGACGGGTTGTTCTGGTATTCATAGTAAAGTATGTGTATAGTAAAATATAAATGCTATGGTAGTCTGACACGTAATATTTTGAGAGTGGACTGTAGAAAAGAAGTATTTGGACAAGGTAGACAATTTGAAGATTTTCTGCCGCGTCAAGTATCAAGAGGGACAGGTCTGGTATGCAAAAGTTGACAAGGTGTGTGACCCGGCACACTTTCAATTGAGTCGGTTGAGCGTTCACCACTTGAGAAGTTGTAGAACCCTTGTGAGTGTCGTGTACACCACAATTAGCAAATATAGAAAATAGGAAAGCTATTACAGGTACCTAGATAGAATTGTGTAATGTAATCTAATGTAATGCAAAGGATTTTGACTACTACTTGAATTCTATAGTTCTCTAATGCTTTTGAGCTTATTTATGTAAAGTGCTGATGTGTTGATGTTGGAATGAAAATGCACTGTGTTTAGGCATACAAACATGGATGGATGGAAAATGTTGGAGAGAGAGTGGGAGTTTAAACGAGTTAGGAGGGTGCATGCCATCACTTGACTTGACTTGCTTGAGTCAAGTACGGCAAAATAAAATGGAATCGTAGAATAGAATTAGAAGTAGTAGCTACTACCTAAACTCACACGCAATCCACATATACGGAGATAGTTTCACGAATCTTCCTTTTGTATCTGTTACAGTTAGTTTGTAATTTGGGGAATGTATAAACTGACTAGTGAGTTTGTACATCTTCTTTTTTGAAATTCCTTGTAATCAAACACCTTCTTACCATTAATCTGCCATTATTATCAATTATCAAAATTATCGTGCTTTGAATTAAATTAGATAGCTATTTAAATCGCTTAAAATTACACATTTAAAGTTTCAATTCCATTTCACACCTGAAAATTTGAGAAAAGTGCTTTAAAGACTGTAGAATTGCAAATTTTTATATAAAAATGTAGAAACTGACCAGTGAATGTGTACACTCTCCGAATGCACCGGCTAACTGGAACAGTATGTATACTGGCAAAAGTACTTTTTCCGCGTAACTTACATTAGATTATTGCTTTAGGTATATCAAAGTATAATTTCAATGTATAGGTATATTGAATGGCAGGAGTTGTAAAAGTAAATAGGGCAGAGTACTCCTACTGTATGTCATTTGTCGGAATGTGAATAAAAATACTTTGAATAGTTGGGATCGAATGCCTCTGTGCATCACATTTACATAGGAAGTAGTAGTATCTTTTTCCAAGTGATGAGGTTGAGCAATGTGAAGCTGATAATAGATATCTTTAAGCACTCACTCCAAACATAATAACATTACAGATGTGTGAATAGAATTACACATCAAACAAATGGACATTGGCTCGTGCAACCCAACCTCGTGGTTTTCTATTCGATATCTTCTTTTCATACACCCAGTCTGTCTGTTTCCAATCTTTTCTGAATGCCACGACTGTACTGTGTCGAGGATGACGAATGGATGAAAAGTATTTGAAGTGCATTTCTTCTATCGTCTCTAGTGGGAATGGGCATTTCCTCAAGTGTGATGTTATTTAGTAAGTGACGGTTTCGTATTTTCATGGATGGTGGCTCTATACCTACTTACATAGGTATACAGGAATTAGATGTAATGGTTTGTGTAGGTGTGCAGTGCAGTCTGAGAAAGGTATTTATGTAAGTGTTAGAGGGGATTGCATGAGGAAACTCACTATCTTAACCAAGTGTCATGTGCATCGCTTTCACTTTGTGCAATACCCAACTCTCACGAACTACTTCACTTAGCTACTCCAACTATTTATATTCATTTCATGTGGAGCCATGTGATATGACGCTCATGAGATCTCCTCTCAGAGCAATACCAATTTTCTAAAAGGTATTTCTAAAAATAAGCTATGCATTCAATAGTTGCAAAGATCCCTACCTAAATGCATTTTATTCCTATGACCCAAAAATAAGTACAATGTCTTCAAATGATCCGGGGGTAGTGCATAGTAAGTGCATACCTAAGGGATCGGAGTATTACATCCAAATATTATGAATTTCAGATTTCATCTGTCTGAGTGTCGGAAAGATACCAAAAATTTTGTGCTAGGATGGAAATAGTGCTAAAAGTCACAATTTTTCCATGAAAGTAATCCCAGAATATATAAAAAATCGTACTCCTAATGGGGCCGAAATTAAATTTATTCTTTGACATCTCGAATTAGAGACATGTTATAATACTAATTACCATAAACGAAGCGGAACCACACGACCTACACTTAGCATAACGAGCAATAGAATGTATTACCAAATTATCTATTACTGTCGTCTACGCGTGACGCGTGCATAATGAATCAACAAAATCGTATTCAGAGTTGGATTTAGAAAAAGTGCGTTGGTTGGGTGGAAATATTCTAAACAAATTCGATATATTATTTGATTATGGTTGTAACGGGTCGTGGCAGCGGTATTTTATTGTTGAATTGGATATATTGATAGTGAAGTTTGATGGAAAGTAATCCTATGTAAAAGGTCTATGGAGCGTATTAATCCGACTGTGAGTGAGCGAAAGCCAAAACGGTTAGCAAAACTCACCGCAAAAGCAATTTTGTAGAACCCGATATTACTTTGTAAAGTTTGTACAGTTTGTAGTTAGGTATTGGTTTTGATTCTGAGAAATTGCGTATTGTAGTTCCTGCTCTTTCAAGACTCATATTTTAGGGATTGGTTAGTAAAAAAAGGAAAGAAGTCTAGTTTAGATAAGTGGTTGGTTGTTGGTTTGCCTTAGTTTGGGTTGGCACTAGATGCATATAGGGTGTATTAATATAGATATAAGAAAAGTATCTGTATTAAATGACAAAAAGAAAAGGAGCATAGAGGGAGAGAGAGCATGAAGGGACAGCCGACAATTCGGGAGGAGTAAAAGAAAATAGTGTAAGATTGTGCATAGTTGATAGTATAGGTTCTGGGGAAGGGAGCCAGTTCCTTTAATACTTAACATCAGTCTGATTATTTCCAACTCAATAACTCGGACACAGATTTTATTGGACAAGAGAGAAATGAGAATGGAGCCGAAATCTCTTCTCTGTGAAAGGGAAGCGTAATCAAGCGTGAATAATAATTGTATTCTCGTCTCGGGGTCCTCGAACTCCAACTCTTTCACTCATTCATTCATTCATTCTCAAAATGAAACTCAAAAGAAGGCACAAAACTAAAGGAAACAGAAAAGACCAGAACAAACCAAAGAATGCTGCCACTGCGACAGCATACCCAAATAAAGCAACCCAAGACTTGGAAAAAGCTTTGATTTCTTTTCCGACTTTCTTCAAATAAGTCTTACACAACATATATGCTCAAAGTAAAGACTACAATGTAAATACTTCACTAAATCTTATAGGTGCCCATAATCTATTCCCCCGTACTACAACCGCAATACTAGATTGGAAATATAGTGCAGTACAGAGTTTGAAAGAACATGCTATTTGACGTTCATTTACCGATTTTAAACATTTTAGCTTTCATTTTATGGGTATGGCATTGGTCAGCAAGATTCGATCTTCGGCAATCCGAATTCGAATTGCCAGAATAATTTTTGAATACTTTTTTCTCAAAAGTATTTCCACAGTCGGTTTTAGAATCGCATTGATTAAATTTTCAGCAATTTCCATCAAATTCGGAAATCAATTTCTCACGTTTTTAGCGGATAAACTTTAGTAAGTACGTATATAGTAAGTAACTATCAGCCAAGCCACAAAGTAGGTTACATTACTAACCGAAAAAATTAGTATTGGCTGATAGAGTGACTATTGAGTAGGATAATAGAAATCACTATCATAGCTATTTTAGACAACTATCAAAGGAGCTTTGTGTTTTTGTCTTGGTTGAACATCAAAAATGTAGTTCTTGTAAAATCTTCCACAAACATGAAAAATAATGTTGATGCCTAATGTATAATATGAAACATCTTTAATAAATAAGTCTTTCGACACTTGTAGATTGATACCATTGATACTTACTTACTATACTAAAAACTAAGATTTTGTAAGGTACTTAGGTGGAAATAAAGAATGACGATACACTGTACGGTAAAGAGTGTAGCCGATTTTTATTTCAATTCAAAAAAGCTAACTGAAAAAGATAAATCAAAATTACGTTGACTGAGGATGAAACAAAAGAATAAAATCACTCGTGTGTGTTGTGTGTCCTGTGGAAGTCAAGTCCGAAGTGTAGCGTTATCTTTGTTAAAGATAAGCCAACGGTATTCCCTCACTTATGCTAATTGCTAGTTAGCATAGGCGGAGGAATACGGAATATGGAATGAAGCGTATTCCTGATAATATTTAGGCTGCATTTCAATCATTGTATTATACGGTAAATATAATTCTTGAAAAGAGGCAAGGCCCTAGATTACATTGCATTTGTTTCTAAATGCAATGTAATCTAGGGCCTTGGATAAGAGGGAATAATATAGCTTTTAATATCAACCATAAGGTATTACTTTTTTACGGTTAATAATGTACTTCATTTGATGTACGGTTGTTCCCCCTTTCATTTAAGGTAGGGATCCCGTGTAACTTTCCTAGTTTCTGATTGAAACTGTCCATTTTAAGTAATATCGCACACATGTGTATTTGATTTTGCAATATCTCTCATGTTTATTAGTTTTTTCGTTTGATAAATCCTGGAGGTTAATAAATGAAGTTAATAAGCTGTGTATACTAATAATAAGACGTGATTTGATTTTGTTACAATAGGTGGTACAGAGGTTGATCTTGTAATGATTGTTTCCGCTGCTGACTCAAAGTTGATTTGGTTTGGTTTACTATTGTCGAATTTGTCGAGCATAAGGTCTTATTTCTCCTTGACTGGACTAAGCATCTTTGTAGAACGGTTTCCTTTGAAAGCTAAACTTTTGCCACAATCAGAATGAGATCTATGTAGGAGAAGTTCGGATATTATTACAATTGTTCTTTCTGCTCCCTCTAGAGTAATTATCTGTGCCTGAATCTATAATTTCTATACTAATATGGTTTATAGGATATAAATACATTTATTTTACCTTGCGATAAATATTCTTGTGTTAGAAGGAACAGTGTTGATACAAAATGTTTGAAAGTAGATGAAAGGTATATAGATGTTAAGTATGATTATTAGTACACGTGGTTAAATGTAGTACATGTGAGTATGATGTGAGTGTGAACATATAAGTTGAACAATTGTGCCTTTAACTTCCGCCTGTTTAACTTGATAAGAAATTCTTGTATGAAAATCTCTGATTTCACAGTAAATTTACTTGCTAATTTCCTCCGTAGTGAAACTGCGTCCTTTCTTAGAAGTTGTGTAGGTAAAGTAAGAAATAGAAAACAGTGTTAAAAGTAAAGTGGAGCGTCTTCTTCCTCTCAAACTCTTCTTCCTTTTCCTCACACTTAATAAATACGTGCAAAAACGACTGTGCATAATGAAAACTAGTTTTGCGAAAACTTGGCAATTTCTCATAACGGGAGTAGAACTCCTCACCGCACTAACTATCAACCATCTCTCCATTACATAATACTGGAGTAGTGTGCAACAAAGAAGAGGAAATTTACGCACAAGATAAGATCACATTGCAAATTGCAATGTTCCACTTTTACATGTAGCTCATAGTGTTGATAGTTACTGACTTTCTAAAATACCAACACATACTGATTAGAGATGTTCTTAACTATTCTGAGCACAATACGGGTGTGTATTCTGTACGGAAACTTGTGAATAGCATCCCGTATCTTTAGTAGTCTAATGTACCTATAGGTGTAATTTACGTGTGTATTTTGTCTTGAATTGTCTATGTTGTGTTTTACCAAGTGTGCTCAGTATATTGTTCTTATGCAGTGGCATCCCTATAATTTAGGTTTGTATATGTATCCAAAGAGTAGGTACATGGACTGTTGTAGGAGTTCATGAATAAAATATTTAGCTCATATTTATCATTTATGTATTCATGAACGGAGCCAACTAAAGTCATGTAAAGCACTTGAGTAGAAAACAGAGAAAGTTCGGAGAAAGACTCCGCTGGCCTACCCTTCCTAATAAACTCGCTCATGTTCCACTCACATCATTTAGGCTACACTGAACTCAATCTATATATACATACACACTCATAAACTAAAGATTCTATATTATGAATAAATACTATCTCTACCAGGACAAGCATTTGTTACACTTTTATATTTCCAACAGTCCACTGTGTATTCTCTATTATACTTAGTCTGCTATCCTCCACATTTTACTAGAAATATCCATTCGAACAACCGTTTGCTTTAGTATGACACTCAATGGCGACTGTATATAAATATCTTTGAACTCAGCCATCACATCAAATCAGTGTGGAACAAGTACAAATACAACAGGGAGAGACACTTAAGTAGGTCATATGCATGTACACATACTCTTTGTACATTGCTCTTTCACTTGGCATTTTCAGAGGAAACCAACCTAGCATATCATTCAAGATTTTCTTGGTGATTCACCATTTTAACTCCCTAGTAATAATGTAACTAAATCAATATCTCTGCAAGGGAAATCATGTGCCAATTTTACACAAGGTAGCACGTTTCTTTTCACATACTTTTAAGCTATCTCTGTGATGAATTCGAAATATATACACAATATTTTTATTCATTGTTTTCTGTTGGATTCTCTACATTCTCTGCAGCAGTGAGCTCATCGTCCTGTCTTGTCCAATAATGTAGTATGATGCAAAATGTATGTAATAGTAGACTGCTACAAATCATAACCCAACGTAACTTAAGGGTGTCTTGGGATTCCTGCATATCAGTTTCACAGAATTTGTTGCTTTTTGGGTGCTCGCTGAATTTATAAGGTAACGAGTCCTCCTTTCCTTTACATCTGCTTTACTAGCATAACCTAGTCCAACTATCCACTTTATTTTAGTGGAAAAATGTTAGGACTTTTAATATCGTCGAAAGATACACATTTCATGGAGAAAACCAATAAATCTGTAAATGCAATATTAATAAACTTTTGCATTCCATTTAATTTCCAAATAAGACTAGACCTATAAAATGATGTCTTTATTTATCTAATCTTCATACGTTACCTATTTTTAAATAACAGAAACTTTTGTGAAACAGTTGTTGAAATGTGTAAAGCTACAGCGCGTGTGTACTGACACGAAACTTCTAAAGATTTAACCGGAGATATCTTTCACAATTTATTAGATTTAGAAGATGACAATTCAATCTTCTTTTATTGTAGAAACTCCATTTTTTGCTATTCAAATGTAAACAAAATGGTTACAAAAATTAGAGAAAGGCCAGAAGAAAAGTGTCCAGAGTCAGGCGATTCAGCTCTCGGACTTAGATATTCATAAAATTCGGTGGCCAAATGTCGTAGATGGTCAAACAACGAACTGAGTAATGTACAATAATTAATATTGAAGTAGGAAGGTTTTACATGACATGTTTACTTATTAAAAGGTACAAACAGCGAGAATGAGCATAAACTAATTGTAAGTAAATATAAATAGATTTTCAGTTGCGTTGTGTAAACAGTAATTTAGAAGCAATTAGTGCCCCTCCGGAAGGAAGTGTCGCAGGGTTTGCACACAGAACACACGAAGGATGTAATTTGTTAAGGTAACGAAAGGTGTGATGAGATCAAATCAAGCCGGAGGGAAAGGAAATCAATGTTCTGCTTGGATTAGATTCACTACACTTTCTTCACAGAAGAGATGGAGACGAGAAAGCAAACTTAGAATTTCTCTCTCTATACATTCTCTTATATACCAAGAAGTAATGCAATTTAATAGTATTCACTCTAACGTTGGTTCAACTCTAATCGGCAACACCTTCCATTCAAGAGGAATTAGTTCTAATGGCACTGACACGCGAAAAGGTAGGACGGACGAGATAAAGACAGAGTACTCTAACTCTATGTAAGTGCCTCAGCTACCGACAGATGCAACTATACAGAAATGCTCGCTGTATTATATACTTTAGAAATTACAGGTATATAGATCTACTTTAATGTTTAAGACAAAAAACATAATCAAGGATTTTGTCTTCAGAATATTTAGGGATTTTTGGCTTTAGTCTTCATTTCATATTTGCATAAAGTAAATCAATAACTTATGCCACGGGCTCAAAAATGTAACATATTTCAGTATTAGGACCTTCGTCTTAGGTTCTGAGGGCTACTCAAGATATTCAAAATACGTGAAAACTTCTTGTCATCATAATACAATCATCATTATCGTAATACGGACCCAAGACCCAAAATGAATAGCAGTAAAACGGAAACGATACAGATATTATGAAGATTGCAGGAAATCATTCTCATCAATTCTTGGATCCCAATATTCCCAATCCATCATAATCATAATAAATACACAATAGAAGCCAACATTCGAAAATATGATTTTGAGCCTTCGGGTGTAAAGTTTAAATGATTAAATGGCCAATTCAGGAATTAAACCTGAGAATTTTCGAAAACTTCACATGAAATTAATTTTTTTAAATCCTCATTTCAAGGAAATCTAAGATTTTTTCAAGTACCTATTTTTATTGTAATATTAGACAAATAGATGTTATGGATGAAAGCTAATGATAATGCCTGGGCTATAGGTGGAATGTCAATCTTCCCTTAGACTGTAACATTTGAGACACAATAGTATTTGTAGGTTATATAAGTAATCCAACTGAACAAGGTGTACGAGTGTGTAAGACGAGAAGTCTGGTGAAGCTGTCACTGATTGTAATTAGAAAGAGTGACAAACCACCTTTGGGAACTTGCTTTAGAAATACATTTCCCTTCCGAGTCACACTCTCAAGCTTCCTTTTCATTGTCGTCGAGTTGTGTTCTGCACTCACTAACCTTCCTCTGCTTTCCACCTTCACGTTACTTTCATTTGCTTTCCTTGGCTTTGACTTCCTACCTATTTTATGTTGGCGTCGGGACTTACTTCCCTCTCTCTCATATATGTACCTACCATGTATATGAGTAAACATCGCAGCTGAATGTTGAATCTCATCGTAGTATCTCTGAAAAGGTAGGTATATAAAAGTAGATAAAGAAACTAAGGAAAGCAACCTGTTAATGATTCTTCTCACGAGTTGCAGTTCCTCCGCTGTTTGCTGCCAAACTCTCAGTTCAGTCGACTAGTCTCTAGTGCTCTTATCGTCTCTAAATATATGTTCCTTCTATGTTTATTTATACTTCACACAACTATGTATGTTCTGTATATGTTTTCCTCCATTATTGTAAGTTAAGATCTTTTCTGTGAGCATGATGAAAACCTACGTACTTACATCTACACGTGCACACTGCATTTTCAACCATCGATTAGACCGTGTAACTTTCTCTGCTTCACTTCACTTCGGCTAATCTACAATATTTTTTATCAACTACCTATTTATATCGATTTCACTCTCAAACTTTCATAATTCAGTACCTCGCTAACTTTCACGGGTTACATACCTTAATCAGTTTAGAGACCTTGCTTGCTCAGACGAAATATTATTATCATACCTGACATAAGATAGACATGTCGTGCTGTAGTCAACTTATTTATCGCCAATTGACCTTAGAATTGTAAATATCTGTCAACTTTTGAAAAATTCTTTACCGATACCTTTCTTGACGAATATTCTGAATATTCGATCTCCAATGCTAGACAATTTATTGCCATTTAATGCAAAAGGGTGTGGGAAATTGTCAAGATTTATAATTTAAGGCATATTGACATAGACATGCTCAGGATTACAAACTTAGGCTAAAGACCTATAAGAACTTCGCTGAATAAATTATGATAGTTATATGCCAAAAGTTCCCCATTGTCATTTTGTTATAACTTTAATATTTGGAAGTATTAATAGAAATCTATTCTTACTGCACCAGAGGATATTTTCATTAGTACACTTTTGGGCTTACTAATGCTTTTATAGGGATTTAGGACTGCAAACTAAATTATTTCCTTACATATCAGTTGCAGTATGAACTGCATATCTAGCCTATGTGTATAAATGTTAATTAACGTTACAAAAGCATTGCAGCGCATAATCCTTGACTTATTCAATAGGCTAGCAAAAATTATAGCGTCTGCTGCCCTGCGTTTTCGAGAGTTCATAAAACAATAGTAGAATGAATTATCTGCTTGCATTCATGTATGACAGACATAGGTTTTGCATTTCTGCATTTATATAGTACCTAATTAATAAGGTCAAAATAATGTTATCGTTGTGTTTGCCCGAGTTGCTCCACTTTTCAATATTATTAGTTTTATCTACATCAGAAGGGTTTCCAGATGGGAGCAATTGAGCTATGCATAATGTAGTGTTTGCATTGCAATTCATACCCAGTACTGAACAATGATCATATTACACTTGTAGGGCATGCCCGAAAGTTTTTGGTTTACAATGAGATATTTCTCGGGTACGCATAACTAGCGTGGAATGTTGCGTTGCTGTTAATGTAACTAAATATTACCTAATCAATAAAAGTATACTGACAAACATAATTAAAATGTTTATTGTACACAATACCAATTTATCAAATCAGCAACAATTTTATCAGAGCAATTGTATACATTATTCATCTGACATTATGCAGTGAAATTATGAATGATACTGTAAATATTGCGTAATAGTAGGTACTACAATTAATTATTAATCTCCAAGCACTCTTGTCCCCTGTGAAAGAATACTTAATGCGTTAGGGCTTTTATTTGGACTCCGACATATAAGCACAAAGCATGGTAAAGGGGATGTCAAACTACACAATCCAACAGAAGATCGTATAATTTTGACATTGACATGTTTTAAATAATGTCACTGTAAACAGCAAATTAAAAGACACGAAAATGTCGATTTTTCTTGAATGTATCTTTTGTAACGTATGGTTTATAGTTAGACCATTTGATATTGTAACTAAACTAAATAGTGTATTGTCAATCTACAAATATTATATACAGTAATATACACCAAGTACATATAATTATGTAGCTGGCGATGCATACACAGTTGGAAGGTCAATAAACATACTGCAGGTTTATATTAGTGTATAGCTTAATCAAGGTCACAGTGATTGACTCATGTTCAGTGCATGAACATGATTTGTGGTGGAGTTTGTCCAGATGAAATGACCTTATGTATGTAAATGGATATTTCAATAGGGAATAGTATTTGCATAATAACATAGACACATATACAGGAACGACATTCATGCAAATGTTGTTATTTGATTACTATTTGTAGAATTTTTGCATTTGAGAAATCCCAAGAGTTTGTGTGCAAGCTTACATTAGCATCTTCTGTTTTTGTAATTGGTACATTATAGTTATCTGTAGTATCATCATATCCCTCTTATAGGTACGGCTGTTAAAAATAATTAGTTGGGCTGGGATTGCAGGAGGGGAAGGAGGATTATATAAATGGGCTCTGTTTACATACATAGTACTATGTTGTGAGTATAATGTAGATATAGTTTGGTGGACTGGATATTTTATCTCATCTTTCTAAGGACTTTGCTCTTTCATGGAAGATAATAAAAGTTTGTGCTGCGTATCTCCCTGATTGCAAAGAGAGTAAAGTGGGTGCATTTCCATGCGAGAGGACGGAAAATGCATATCTCTACAGAGATCAGTATTCTTCTCACAATTATAATATGGCTGTTAGCAGTTGTTTTATCATTTCTTGTGACCCTAGTCATATCTTTGATTATTTACGCTCGTTGGAACTATGGAACACTTGAAGCTCTGGGTATCCCTGTTGTCAAAACGCATTGGCTTCTTGGAAGTGACTATAACATTCATAATACAATAGTGCATCTTCAAGACGTGGAGAGATACAATAAATATGGAACTGTCTTTGGGGTATGTCTTCATTGTTTGTTCGGATGAGAAATGAAATTTCAAACCCTATTTCGTATTCCTATTCTTCAATTTCCTCTCGGCTATTTATTTTAAATTTAAACTTTTCTAATGCATTCTGTTTTCTGCATAATGAACTTTTCATATGGTAAAATGAAAATATTATTCTGCTATTTGAATCATTCTTGGAATTTTAATTTTATAGGTCTACTCTGGTCGAACACCGCAAGTTTTCATCTGCGACCCAGAATTATTACGCTTAATTTTAATACGGGATTTCGAATGTTTCCGCAATCACAGAAAGTTTCCCGCCAACCATCCTGTTACTGATGAAATTTTAGATTTCATCGACGGTACGATATTCGATTATACTCTATTAACAAGATAGTTGGGATAACTTTGTATTCCGAAGTTAAACTGTTCTGAATTCATTAATATCTCTTACCGTTTATGCATGTGAATTACTCAGATGAAAAATGGAAAACTGTTCGGACGGCCTTGACTCCAATTTTCAATCCCAGGAGAGTCATTGAAATGAGCACGGAAATAGCAAGAATTGCAGACGAGTATGCAGGGGCACTACGGAAAGAAAACAAAGAAGATATCAAAATGGATTTTCGGGAGTATACCTACATTTATTGACTATTTTTATCTAATTTTCTGTCGTTGAATCATACCGATTAGCAAACTAAATCTGATTTTCTCCTCGATTTTTAATTGTCTTTTCATTGTCTGTGGTTCTAGGTACTTGAGTCCACTTGTTTTGGAGATTATCGGATCCTGTTTCTGTGGAATGAGAATAGAAAATGGACGAGACCCCAATAACAAGTTTGTAAATGTAATGAAAATTGCAATGGGTGCTGATTCTGTCAATTTCGACTGGACTTTCACATTGGCAAGTAATGAAACATTCTTTGATATTTATTAGAGTATTACTTGGTCCGGCGGAGATACTACTTAGTATTTATAAAGTGTAAATATTATGAGAATGAGAGGTTGAAAAGATTTTCTCGTATCTAGGTTAGTTATATTCTAGTGAAAATTACTGTAAAATAGAGAGAGGGAAGAGAGACAAAAGCCGTAATGCGAAAATGTTGTTTCACTTCCAAAGGTGTATTTCCCTTCATCTCGAGTTTCTTTCCGGTAATGCCTAACGAAGCAGTGACCCTTTTCGAGAGTACAATGGAAGGGATCTTAGACGCACGAGAGAAATCCGGCATTCAAAAAGCGGACATGGTAAACGCAATTCTTGAGCTAGAGAAGAAATGCAGCACAGAAGAATACAAAAAACTGAACATATCCCGAACAACAGCTCTAGCCCAAGGGTTTGGAATCTTTTTAGCGAGCTATGATACGGTTCGTACTCAACTTTCGCTTCTTGTCTACCACCTTGCAACATACCCTGAAATTCAAGAAAAACTACTACAAGAAATCGATTTCGTCTTGAAAAAACATAACGGGAAGGTTAGTCACGAGTCCGTGGCTGATTGTCACTATCTCAACGCCTGCCTCTCAGAAACCTTTCGTTATACAACTGGTTTCTTCCGTGCCGATCGCATTTGCACTCAAGACTGGCAACACAATGGGGTGCGAATCAAAAAAGGAATGACTGTTGTGATACCCCTTTGGGCAGTTCACAGAAATCCTCAAGTTTATCTAAACCCGGAAAGTTTCAATCCGGAGAGGTTCATGCCAAAAAATAAGGAGAAAATTGATCCTTGTGCTTTCATTCCTTTCGGACACGGAGCAAGAGCTTGCATTGGCCAACGCTTTTCCTATGTCATGTTGAAAATCATAATGGCTAGATTCCTCATGGACTTCTCTATTAGAAAGAGACGGGATACAGTTTTTAAAGTCATTCCAGGAAATCCATTTTTTATACAACATGAACCGATTTTCGTGGATTTTGTAAAGCGCCCTAGAAATTAATATTCTATATTATTGTCTAATCAATAATAATACCACTAGCTAAATGTCACCACATGCGGTTGTCTGTGATGTGTATTTTGGCACTGATGGCATATTTATTAGGCAGGTACATGCACTAGAGACTATAGGGACCTGAATCCCTAAACATATTGATTTCTATTTCCAGACAGAATAACTTCCCATGTCTTTTATTTCTCAACCTTCACTCCACTCTTGTTCTACTTGGAATGTAAACGCTGTATTTATATAGGTAGCTATACACAAACATCAACATAAACAGTGACCGTGCCTCATCAACTCTACCCATTAACCGAGAAGGAATAGAATTATGGGACTAATAAATAGACTTGTTTACTATAAATCGACTAAGCCGATTTCGTGGTTGTCAAATGAAAACTCTGTCAATGTACTTATTTCCTAATGATAGTCTTTTACTTAATTCTAAGAGCTTATTTATTTTGACTACGTATATTGTATACGTAACAAATGCTTAACAAAACAAGTAAATATTAATGTAGGCCATTTTGTAAATAATACAGTTTAAAGTTACGCATAGCTAACCATTTATTTACTAGGGCTGTGCAAGACTTCAAATCAACAAAGTGATCTTTGTCGGCACGATTCAAATAAACCTTAGATAAGTTACTTATGTTGATTCTTTTGTTTAAATACTTGATTACTTAAGTATATTATGTATAGTTTTGTAAATAATTTTCAGATTCAGACTGCAGCTTAACAAAAAGTGTTTATTTTATTACCTATACAGAGTATAGCTACAACGTGTTCATAATACAAACTATTGACGTAAACCATTGTTAATTATTTAATAATATCTACCACCACGTGCCAGTTTTGTATTTTGGCAGATCGATAATTTTTGAAGTCCTCCATTGAGTGAATGAGGGTACAGCAAAAATGGAAGCCTTTAAGAAACTATTGGTATTTAATATAATAAAAGTAATACATATCTTATGCAGATGAAGTTAAATCCTGCCAGCCTATTTCTTGACCATTAAACTGGATTTGATAGATGGTACTATTAAATTTTACATAGATTATATAGTTTGTGAACGCTTGCAGCAATCTGTTCTGCAAACTGCAATTCAGTATCTCAATGCAATGTAAATAATGTTTATGTACTTTGCATTATCTTGTTAATTGCCTAAGTATTTGCGCTAAATTTTCCTTATTCTACAGATTAGTTGCCAATATGGAAAGGTTCTGGTTGAGTTATACAAACAATTGGTCGACAGATATTAGTTAGCATCAAAAGTTATTTGTTTCTGAATGTGGAACAAGTTCTATTAAATATGATGACAAAAGAAAAGTTTACGTACCAGGAGACTTTATGTGTATTTTCGAAACTATAATACCTACACAGAAGTAATAATGCCTTTTATGAGATTAGAGTAGTGACATTAAGTAATATTTGTTAAGAGAGCAACTGAAAAGGAAGCGGGCGGGTCGAATGATTAAATATGCTTACATAGTTGCACATTATAGTTGGTATAATATATCTTTGGTAAGTAGTGCAGTGTGAGAGAGAAAGAACTCAAAGAAGACTTGGTCAAAGTACAGCAAAGTGTTGTGCGAAAGCTGTCAGCTGTGTCAATGGCCCGCATTGCGATTGCATGCATTCTCTTTGAGTCTAAGAATTGTGTCTTCTTGCGCTTACAGTACTCATTGAATAAGGAGTAGAGCACAGAGAGGAATATCTATCAGCAGTTCAACGATTCTCGGAGATAGAAACGCAGTTCACAGTTAGGTGCCCAACCAAGTCTTGCGAATAGCTAGGTATTTTCTATACCAGGATATAAAAGTTGTAACTGTGCAATAAGTTGTAGTAAGCAGAGTAGAAACTAACAAAGTTGACACTTGCAAGAGACAGAAATAGTAAAAATACCCAGCTAACGCTGTATTGTGTGACTTGTACCGAATCCTGACTTTCTCTTTTACAATCCTGTACAAAGGATAGAGAAATATTGTTTTTAGTATCCATCTGTAGCATTCCACATTGTAATACTGGCATACCCAGAGGTATACATACGTTTTCTTAGCAATATTATCCAAAATATATTGCTCTTCGCACTACGTAGTACGTAGGTATTAATAAGAAACTGGTGCACATACATACCCGTACCTATCTACATGGAAATTGTAAGAAACGCAGAATTATACAAAACTGAACATTTCTCCGTTTGGGACTCCTGGGATTCTTGTATACGTACCATTTGCGATCAATTTCGGCAACATGTTGGGAAACAATATATTCCTGTCCGTTCCGCATGAAAGTGATACGATTCATGCGTTTTTGCAAAACAAGGTGCATGAATAGTGGAGTGAGTGTTAACGAACTCAAGTCACTACTACGTTACGTTTCATTACTAAAGAACACTCATTTCGATGATTATTGTCTACCACTAAAGAGCATCATGACTTTTCTATAAAAGAGTATCCCGATAAAAAAAGTCGTAAAAATATCTCTCTTAGAACCATGTAACGTGTTTCGGGACAAGTCGTCCACATTGTATCAATTAAATACTTATGGAGAAAAAACATTTCAATCACCTAGCTTCTAGTTATGAAAATGCGATTATCTAAGCAATTAAGATTCAATTCAGCCTTTTGTAAGAATACCTATCATATATC
>JABASH010001824.1:0-23572 GCA_019776445.1 Tomocerus maximus | reverse complement strand
AAATATTATGTACATATAACGTATAGATCTCATTAGTTTGAATGTTCAGGTGTATCTCTGTTGTCCTCTGTGAGTTAATAATATTTTACATGAATATAGTTTTAGAATCCTGTAACATTCGCAATTTCCATTAGCAAAGGTAAATTGAATGATAAAATCATTAAAATACGAATGATGAAATTTAGCTGTGAGTTGGCTTCCAAAAGTATACGATGCTACTATATTATACGTAGTAGCCATTCGCATTTGCAAAGTCGCACGTCACACCTGCCTGGGAAAATAATTATCACTAGACTTGATGCAATGTGCAACATGCATATATATACAACATTGGTGTTGCCGTAGAAGGGTAAGGTCGTACTAATTGGGCAATATACATGACAACTGCAGTAACACTTGGACAGAATGTTGAAGCAGCAGAGCGTAACATTTACGTCCTCCATATTATATTTTACTCGTAGTTCTCGGGTAATTGATATAGGTACTATAGGACGACAACGTAAGTTTGATTCTATTCGTCCATCAAACAATAGAAAACTTAGAAAAGTTTGTCCTTAGGGACTTGAGGACAATGGGACTGGTTCGGAGCGGAGTTCGCTCCGGGAGAGGGATTTAATACTAATTGTCTAATTCTTTAAAATGGCATTTTAATCATTTTATCCAATAATTCGATTGGGGTAATATGGCAAAACTCAGTCATTACGACATAACGGTAAATCTTTAAAATATTGCGGATTGGTTTGGAGTGACAAATTTTTTGATCTATTGTAAGTAATGTTAATGGTCATTGGTCAGGCTGAATTGGCTACTTAAAATGACAATTTATTATTTTAAGTAGTCTGTTGTATTCACATTGCATAGCTATTAAAGATTGTTGCATACGCATTCATTGAGTTCAGTGGCAATTCTTCTTTTTTATTCATAAGATCACATAAGATGGTAAGAAAGAGAAATTTTTCCTTAAAATAAACCAAGGAGTTTTATTTGCCCCATATATTGTTATTGGAAGTGTACACGTACACTTCCGAAATATATTTGCATGATTATTTACAATGTAGTTAAAATTAAGGTGGAAGTTTGGGTGCAAAAATGTAGTTGGTATTAATTTTGGTGTTGTAAAAGTTTTGACTCGTGTTGTTTACAACATTGACTTGTGTTTGTTTTCGAAGGTGCACTATGTAATGTTTGGTTGCAGATGCCATAAGAGAATAACAAGATGCAGAATAGAAAAATAGACAAATGCTACATAAAGATACATGGCGACGGTTCTGGTGCAAAATCCAAACTAACTTGAACTTAAGACGGATTTGTATATAGTAAGCACGTGTAATTTGTGCGAATGACTAACAAAAGCCAAATGCACAAGAAAAATAAGGGGAGAAGTCTGTTGATAGTGAATAGTGAGTGAATGAGTCAGTGTGTGAGATTCGGATCGGCCCGAACGATAAATAAGACACTCAACGCTTGCTATGTATCCAAACTTTTATAGCAGAGAATGTACTTTATAAGAACCCGAAGATAACTAATTCAATGTGTAAGTTAATGAATTCCTGCTTTGACAGAATGGCTTGGCAAATTTTTCTATAGAATCTTAACTTATCGTCAATGTTTATGTTTAGATTGTATGTACATGCCTTTAGTGCGTTCCAGACGGATGCATATGGATTTATGGATGACTCCGTGTACATTGCATACAAGCGACATTTCTAGAAAAATAAAATCCCTTACTCTTTCAATGCATCATAAAAAAGTAATACACGGAGTAGAATAGACTAGATAATTACCAACTTGAGAGAAATAAGTTACGGCACGAAAAAATTTATCGGATTATTCTTTACATCCCCACAAACTCTGCGTATCAAATATATTAAGATTTCTATTTCAGATATTTTCTAACTGCATTTGTATATGAATTGGCAACTTGCGATGAGTTCAGGTTCAAACTGGATTCTTGAGCAGTATTTTTGAAGGGAATGTTTCATTTCGTAGTAAAGTAGAAATGCGAATAATAAAAGCCAATTTACTGAGAATATTGAATTTAGATATATGTAATGACTTCCTATATACTTATGCATATAAGATTTTCTGTAAATCTTATGCTTTAAAATTTAATGATTTAGAAAAGGAATCTGAGTAAATGTAATGCCCACGTAAGTAGGGGATAGCCAGCAGTGGATATTTGCAGGCTCACAAGGACTTAATGCCCTAATAAAATGTATATAAATACAACAGTAAATTACATGGTACTTGACATAAGACGCTTATACAATTTATTCTCCTAGTAAATAGATATACGAGTCAGCCAAACTTCATAATCAAAGTTCTAATTGTAAGTTGGCAATAAAAATGCAAGTCCTGTCCTAATGCACGTCCGCCAGGCTAGCTACTAGGCCAACTAAATAAGATCCAATGTGCCATACTATTTTCATTTCCTACTTTCGTTCCAACATGCATAGAGAAATAGCTAGCAGTAATATCACGAGTAGGATGCAAAATGCGTATTTTAATGCTCATAAGTGTAAGTACTATTCAGAAATACCAACGCGTAGCTCGTCTGAGAAAATAGTTTCGCCAACTCCAACTGTAAATTCAAAGTGGCATTTCCCAATAAAAAACTTTCAACATAAAATTACATTATGAAACTTGGATGTGATGGCGCAGATACCACAAATACTTGTACTACAGCCGATATCAGACATGCACTAACTATGTATCTTTATGTGAATGCACTACATAAGTAGTAGGCAATAAAAGCTTTGCAAAATCAACATTTATTATTTACAAGCTGCACACACTGCCTACTTACTTTTACAAGTACGCCTATTTGTTCCCTTGCATTGTTGCTTAATTACCAGTTGACTGTGGAATATTAACTAATTACTTTTTGAAATGGCTGCTATTTTTCAATATTAATACCAGTACGTCATATGTATGCTTTACTCTTCATTTAACAAATTGGCTATAAAATAATATATATTTTTACTTCAATTAAAATCTTGAGTTTGAAAACTATTGATAGCGTTACACTGTTAATGGATTGCAAAATGATATTTCAAATAATGCAAGTTTAGGGATACAAAAAAGTAAAGAAGGGGCTTGATGTTTTTCAGTTCACTGACTGACAGACTAATTTGTTTCTACTGTCGTCGACTATAAAGAGATGATGATTCCTTATGTCGAAAATAGTTGCTATTTCCATAGTTCGCAGAGAATGTTGAGTTTTCAAAAGTACAGTTAAATAAACTAATATTTGAAACTTTCGTAAAGGAAAAGAAATAATTTGCACATGTAGTTTTCTTGATTGCATGTAAAAGGGAGGAAATTAGGTATTAATGTGTCGGTTGATTGTGCCATTTGGTTTGTATATGATGGAGATCGAGATAAGGAATTGTGATAAGCTTGGAAGTAGGAATAGCTAAGCACGACATTGAGCGGAGATGACGAGGTCTCGCCTCAAGTGTAGAGTGAGCTGAAGATAAAATGAGTATCATGTTAAAGAAAAACAAAAACATGTGTATTTGCATGCACGTGTGTATTATACAGATAGTAAAGAACGATCTACTTATTATGTGCTTTGTTTAGCTTTGCACAGAAAAAATACTCTTCGCAAGAGATTGAGAGAGAGAGAATGGAAAGTTTTATTTAGTGTGTACTATTAAGTATTCTGATAGTAGTAAGTATATAGGAATGCATATAACTTAGGAAATGGTACGAATGTTGCTGGATGCAGTTGGTTTGTATCAGTGGCAGCAGAAAATATATCTAGTGAATTTAATATGATGGGATGGAAGTATGTAAGTTAAAGATGGCCATTTGTGTAAGAGGAAGGAAAAGACAGACGGGACGCTGCAGTATGTAGGAGTACACAGTATACACTTACTGCTAGGAGTACCTAAGATTATATTTATTTATGTAGATGGAAATATAGGTAGTCGAGTAGATAATGCATTAGAGTAGGTATATGCAGTCTACAAAGTTATAGAGAGTGTACATTCTATTTACGCTCTTTCCGTCATTCATTGTCAGTTAGCGTTAAAGTTAGAGTAAGAATGGCGCATTGCATTACAGAGCTACATAGAAATCCACATAAAACTAATACATTATCATTATAGCAGGAGATGGAGAGAGTTTGGACGTACATAATGTTTAACTACATAACATACATAAGCATATTATGTATTATTGTAGTGGGGAATTGGTAGTTTGATAGTTTATAAGAGTGCCTCGGAGATGTGAGGTTGTTGCGTCATTGTATCTGAATGCAAAAAGAGACTTTGCGGAGAGTGCACACTTGGTAAGTAAGTAAATATATATGTAACGTAACATGCGTTCCCGTTGGCACATTTCTTCCGTGTGCTCCTCGCAATAAAATGTTAATAGTAGTAACTCTCAATAAAGAGAATGGGAGATATCCACACAAAAGGGATACATACCTAATGATACTACTTCCACTAGGCTGGGCAAATGAGCAAATTCATGGATTTAACAGGCTTATTACAAGCATACTATTTGTATAATTTCGGATGAACTCAACTCTCTCGTCTGAACTCGAACTCTCTATCTGCATATTCTTCTCTCCTACAGAGAGACACTTAAATACGTCCTAGCAGATAGTCCTAGTGCATAGGCAGAGAGAGGACCGGCCCAACAATACCCGGCCGACCGTCGACTCATCTTCAGTCTCAGTACACTTTCCTTCAAGTCAACCCATCCGATCCCAATATCTGTCTTTCTGCATGTTCTGCTCAACTGAATGAATAACACGAGCAGCAGTTGGTTTCACTCTGTCGGCCTAGGCCTACTTGGCTATGCATAGCTGTCTATGACACATTCTCATACATTTAATACACTCTTCTATCCAAATCTAGGGAATTATGCACTGTGTGCACTAATTCTGCGAGATACATGTAGGAGCATTATGGTCTGTTGGGTATTTGCTCGATTCAACTCTGATCTGGCTTTCTGTCTACTTGCTGCTCCTGCTATTAGTAGTCTTCTATACTTCTAGCACTGCAAGTCACTATTATCGTACTCATTAGAGCCAACATGTACTTATGCACATAGTGGCCACTTCTACTTGGAGGACTAATCGCACATTTTGCTCTGCTCTGTTTACCATAAACCTACAGTTTCCACGAAAAATGCTCTAGTTGAAAACGCAATATATAGACGAATTGAGTTTTAGCTGGTTTTATGTAATGTACGTGGTCTTGGGATTAGCGGAGCTAAAGTCGGGACAAACTACCCACTATTTGTTCGTTTCAGTTAGACTAGGCCTCTGCAGGGCCAAAGGCATATAATTAATACAATAAAAACAAAACCGTCTTATGTGAACCCTGTAATATGGAGTGGACAAATCGCCTAGTAGTGTAAGTAGTAGTAATAATGGAGGCAATACCAGCTCGAGCCATACATGGGGAGCTAGTTTAGGTTTCTCGGTGCAATTCCGCTCTGTACATTATTATAGAGATACACGTAACTAAGTAGGACTCCGGCTCAAGCTGGGATGAGAGCAAACTAAAGCTTAACCCCACTGCAAACTGCAATGTTGCTAAAAGTAGTTTCGCTACTCAGGCCCTTTGGTTTGCGTACTTCCGCTATGACCAAGTCGTAGCCATAACTAAATAAAGGAGGTTAGGTGAGTTTCGACTTGGATTATTATATTTGCTAATAGCCTCTTCCTCAGATAAATTGAGACAAAAATGATGGTTCAGGTTGAAGGGCTTTGAGATCCTCTCCACATGTTTTGGCTACACCACTGGCGAGAGAGCAGAGTGTTTTATTCCAAGTTGTACCAATGCATTGCTCAATAAGTGGCACTATAGGGACTTCTTTCTCTCCTTTTGTAGCATCTTCCAGCAAACAAATAGCTTCTAGTAGATTGCTCGTTTAATCTTTAGCGAATCTTTAATAAATATGTGTACATGCATAGGTTATGTCATAGCTGTTGCTCTATTTCCAACTAATACTGACAAAAAAATGTGTAATTTACAGAATGAACCACATATCTATGTAGTATGTATCGGTTTTTGTATTATTTGGGTCGGATGTCGACTTTCTCCAATTCTACTGCGCTGAACTCACGCACAATTCTTTTCCTCCACATTCATTCTTAACATTTTCTGTTGTTCCCGCAGATAATAGCATGCGAATCTACACTGTAGTACCTACTATAGTTAATAAGGCACCTAAATTATTACTAAACATAAAATATTTCAAACTCATCTCAGTAGGAATCTTGTGCGGCGGTTAAGAATTATGCTATCGAACGGAACACCAACGTGGACGCTAAATGGTAAATTAAGAGTAGGTACCGCAACATAATGCCCTACAACTCTGCATAGCCAAAGCACAGTAGATATTTAATTCCTTACACATAAATAGAGAAATTGCACAAGTACAGAACATTGCATATCACTATACCTACTCCATGTCGGTGGTTATCTAAGTAAGTAAGTAGCACAGATATGCCCAAAATAATATAATTATAGCATAGCCACATATAATACTGTGTTTACTTGCAGTGGGGAGTCTGTAATATAAAGTATAGCAGATAGTTACTTGTAATATATTATAATATTAAGCCAGAAGTGTAGTGCAGCAGTAGTAAGTAGCATGGTTTACGATAAAATAAGACGCAGTCTGTGCAGTGCAGTGAAGTAAGTACACACGGATAGTGGGCTGAGGAGAATAGTCACACGAAATGGAAGACGAACATTGCATCCCGCTTTTATCTCCACTCTAACTCTTTTCTTCTTTCTTCGTCTCCTTATCTGTTCTGTGAAAACCCATCAAATCTGTCTGCATGAGTGCTTCGTCTTCTTAGCAGTCAGCAAGCACTCACCATACAACCAACCAACCAAGCTATTCCCTCTTTGTGCACTTGATTAATCACAATCCCAATTTTAACAGCCAACTCACAATGAGCACTGAGGTGTTTGAAAAAGCCTATAAAATTGAAATAGACCCTTTCAACTCCCTACTACAATCTCCTCTAAAATACGCTACAAAATACATTCCCAAAGACTTCATTCCCAAATTATACTATGCTACACTTAAATGCACCAACCTCTATAGCATCCGCATCCTATACGACTTTCCAGCAAAACATAACTGCCGTATTACTATAAATATTATACTGTGTACTTCTATAACTGTATATTCTGGACTATTCCTCAAATTCCTTCTACTTTGTTTTACTGCAACAGCCCATTATAATGTACTACACATATTATGCTTGTCTCCTGTTTAGATATTCTTCCGTGCCCCCTCTACAATAATATCCTGGCACAAACTCACGTTTACTTTCAAACTTTCACTCAGTTTCTTTTCTTATGTCCTCCTATTCACTTTCCCCTTTTTCTTCACTCTTGACTTGACTCCTATTATCATACCCATATTACTCCCTTCAAATTAAACCCAAATTTTATCCATCACAAACATCTACCTAAACTTCCATATCATTCTCAGTTATCCAACAAAGACAACCTAAAAACAATAAGGTTAGTCCAATGCTATACAACTTTCTAATAGGCAACATCACATAGCTGTAGCAAGAGAGAATAATTTTGCAAATCACACATATTATGCTGTTTCCATTATTAAAATCCCAACGGCAAATATTTCAGCAATTTATTTTATGTAGTGTGAACAGAATGTAATATCTTACTAATCGAAAATTACAAAATCAACATTAGTATACAATTATTTGTACATATTACTAATTTACAAACCAGGAAACTTTCTGCTATAATTGATAAGCACTTTTTTATTGATAAGTATTGGCATTTTCCTATCTCATTCTATCTTTAAAGGTTATTGAAGCATTTTTCATAAAAGTTTTTATAGGTCACAATTCTTCAATTGTCGTAAGTTCTGCCAATTGATAGCGTCGCTCTTACGGAGAAACTCAAAATTGTTAGTATGATTGAATTTCCTTCGCTAAAAAAGTGGAAAAAGTAACGATTTCGTGGGAAAACTATTCTTACGACTTTCTTTTTATTAGTTCTATGCACAATTCTCAATATTTTACGCTTAAAAACTCCAAAAGTGAATAAGAATGACAGGAATGCAACGTTGACACGACAGATTTCTCTAGAGATGCTCTTTTTTTACTATTTATGTAGACTTCCGATATCTCGCGATCAAACAATTGGATTGGAGTAACTGATACTTTCTGTGAACGCTAAGGGTATGTAAGTCAATATGAGGATCTCCCATAGGCTACTGTACTACTTGTTTCCCTGATTGTCATTATATAACTAACGCAATTGCTTTTCTGCCAAATTACTAAAATATGAGTACAAATTTCCTTGCATCCTGTGTTTCTAGCATCATGCAGTGTAGCACAGGCGAAGGAACTCCATTTAATTTTTGGTCCTAATGGAAGTGGGAATATATTGTAATATCCCAAATGGAGAAAGTAATGAATGAGGCTTATGTTGTCAAATTCCAAAAATTAAACAGTAGCTATGAGAATAAGGTTATCGTGTATGGTATTCACTCTACTATACATTTATTTAGCGTGTATTCGAACTCTGTTATTAGTATTTGAACTTTGTAAACAGGATTCCTCCTTCCTTGACATTTATTATTTAATAATATTTCATCTCGAATGGGGGTAATACTATTTAAAATGTAATAAGTAGGATGCCAATCACTCAAATAAAAATTGGATTATGGTTGACTTGACATTATGTGGGATGTGCATTGATTTTGCTTGGTACCTATATACGAATACATTAGAGGAGGAATTTAATATCCGGGCCTTATTAATAGTTTGTAATGAGTATTGATACTGAGCCAAGTAAAATATGATGATTTCCTTTAAGGAAGTTATTTTAACGAGCCTGTAGTGCGTAGATGGGCTTTTGGAGGAGAAAGCAGCTTTTATGTAAGTTTATTAATTTGTAGATTCTTGCAAGATTGGAGTGAGTTGGTTGGGTATACCTGGCGGAGTAGCGGAGGAGATATTTATATAGTAATAAAGTTGTCGAATCGGTCGTTTAATGTCCACGTAAAGAAGTATAATCAGATTTAGCGACAATCAAAGAGGCGAACTTTATTATTGACGTAAAGTGAAAGGAAGTGAAAGCTGAAAAGATGTTTGAGTGTGAGTGGGGGAGTTGGATATAATATTATAGTAAGTGGAGTGGGTCTGCCTTGGAGAAAGTCGTTGTGAGTGCGAGTGAAAGCGGATGAAGAATGTAAAAAGCCGGCCACCCCTCATTCACTTGACTATTACAGACTCACTTGCTTACCTGCGCAATAAAAACGAGTCATCAAAAGTGAAGGAGCGATTGGTTGCAGATGCTTGTCTGTGGGCTTAATCGACTCTAGTAAAGTTTCTCAATTGCCACTCATCCGAAGTAATGGATGCGCTGCTCCTTCAACTTGCATTGCATTCTTCCTGTCTTCCTCTATTACTATAACTACTACTTAGCTACTGTTGTAACACAACGAGTCGCAACGTGCAAAGTCGTTTAAGAAAATATCCCACAACTCTTTCAGCAACGGGAAAAGTATGCCAACCAGATTAACTCTACATATATCTGGAACTAGTCTGACTAATAACATTTACGACGTATTGGGATCCTTGGGACGCAGATTACTACTCCAATAGCCAAGGTAGGTAGCACAGATAGCATTGCATCCATAAGTTGTTACTCTCTATGTATAGGTATTAACATTTACTTACAGCCCACTGCAAACTACATATCTGTGAATTGAACATTTGACTCCAACTCAAATGCGATTTCTTCAAAGGAATTTTTTACATTCCCTTTATTCCACTTCCTTTTGTATTTTTCACGAGAATTGTTCATACGCCCACTAAATGTCTATGTCGATAGCATGAAGCATGCCATGTCTCTCAAAAGGTTGATTCTTTCTCTTCGCAGGCGTGTTAATTCCGACCTTTACAATCTATAATATTATATCCTTCCTAAGTGGTTCCATATAGAATTATTGCACTTCTTACAAACTTCCGACCATTCTCCCTCTACAGTTATGGATGCGATTTCTAGCGCTGAATAGTTAACAATAAACATTTCCCAAATAAATAGTTATCCTTCCTTCAACTTTCTATATATTGCTTTCTGCTTTCATTCCAACTTTCACCACCCCACTTAAAAATTTCCGACATCTTATCTTACAAAGCCCACTTGACCTAAGTGGCAAATACTATGTCAAATTACTATCAATAAACAATTTCCACCAACAAACACTCAACAATTACTGACTCAAGCGACTGAATTAAAAATATTATTCAAATGGAATGAACAAACTTATAACATAACCAACTGACATAGAACCATACTATTTTTATCCATGTTCGTGTGATGTCTGCTCTATGAGTCTATTTATCTCAGCACTGGACCCAGAAGCTATGACACAATACTCTTAGATCAAAAATATTTACTAATAAATCCTGTCCTTTAGTTTTAGAAGCTGTTGTGTTGATAGACATGAATTCAGATGAAAACACAAGGAGGCTTTTAGATGGCTCCAGATCCATTCAATTCTAGAGAACTAAAGCCAGAAATAGTATATATGATCCTTTTCTTGGCCACATTGAAAAATTAAGAAGCGTAGAGACAGAAATTAAGACCAACATTCTATATTCCCAGCATATCTATTGATAAATGGACAACCTTTGATGTGGGGTAATTAACTATCATATTGTCACTGTACACCAGTGTCGTACGTCTCATAATGCGATTGGTTTGTGTGGGGAGTGTGACAATGGAGGACGGCACATTTAGTATTGTTATTATACTTATTATAATTTAAATATTAATATGCAGATTCGAAAGAGAGACACTTAAGACACCATTATCTATATTTCCCTATAATATTTTTTCCGAACAAATCATTGAAATCGTGCATTTGAGCTGTCAAGATCGGGTCCATTGATGCACTGTAGTAATTTATCTATCCTAAATAAGTCGTATTCTGAGAAAGCGTAATAATGTAAATGCTGAATAATTGTTTTTATTATTCTCGACTTTTTATTTGAATATAAATGGGCATGCTATAAGTATAGGTACTAATATGTAAGGTTATATTAGCTGGAATATTTGGATGAGTAGATAGTGGAGATAATAGTGTTTAGCTAATAATATTATATTGAGTCAGATTTGGTGGCAGGAAGAGGAAGTAGGTAGAGGGAGAAGTGTGCTATTAAGTAGCAGAAGAGGACGAGGACGGACGAGCTGTAAAGTCAGACAAAAAGTAAAGTGCAAAGCACGTAGAGAAAATGAACGGACGGATGTTGAAGCGGATCGATTTTGACGGTTTGGCAAGTCGCTCTGTAGTTGTGTGTATGTTGGACCTTTGCAACTCAGACGCCCATCGCCCCTCATCTCGTCACCTTCCTTCTTCAATATTTTATTTCACCGAGTTCGTCTCAAGTCCTGCCTTGTCCGTGACGATGGGGAAATTCAAGCTGCCAAGATAACTTCAATCAAAGCACTGAACTAACTGAGTACCCGATTCTAATTCTATTCACCGCAGAACTGCGGCCACGATCACAGAGTGTCAACTCAACTTTTAGCTAGAGTCGTCACTTTTGTGTTAAGTTAGGCACTTGCTTCCACTGATATTTACAGAATCTGTCGCATTACCGAAAATTTCTTTAACCAATACGAACGCTTACCTCATTCCCTTATTTACTCGTTTAACCATTCCCTTTGCCAATCTTTCGTTGTCGACCGACATAAATAACCCTTATTTTCATTCCAATCACTTCCCCACGACATCAAACGAAAAGTTAAGTACGTAACGAGGCTCTGTCCTCTCCCTCGATCTAATCATACAAATTTTATTCCAGTCCCATGCAAAGATATTTATTTGAATTCATCTAAAGCTTCTGCTGCAATAATAATACACCTCGGAGGATTTACTAAACTATAACATATCTTTTCATTATAAACCACCGTTGTACTACAGCATCCTAGTATACTCTTTAATACCTGTCAATGCAAACTCGAGACTACAATCCGCTTAAAATTAAATCCCTACCTACCCACTTGCCAAACTATATAATACACTCCACGTGTAATAAACACTTTTAGTTATATTAATCATAAACAGTGACGTAACATAAAGGCCTGCATTGCTCTCACATAATATTGAGTTTGTCATGAATAAGACAGACATGAGCCAAAACGTGGATTTATAGTGAAGACTCGTCCTACTTGTCCAATGCGAACATGAAGTGGAAGAAAGAGAGAGAAACGGGGGAAATGGATGATTTCTACAAATCAGAGAAATGGGGAGAGTTGACATAAGGAATGACTTTGTCGCATAGGCAAACATAAGTCCCGTCCAGTGATCCGCCTTTACCTTGTCACCATTTCCATCTCAATCTGTTAGGTTTTTTAAGCTAAATGGGATGTAATGTCTGTTGCAATAAGAGTGGAAGCGTTTGGAGTCCGGGATCTCTTCCCATCGAATGAATCGAAATCCCATCCAGTGAATTCCAATTCCCTATCTATTCCGACATATAAATAGGGAATGGTGCGAGAGACATGAACATCAAGTTGGTTTGGTTGGTTGTTGGTTCGTTGCTCTTCTTGCCCAGATCAATGCAGATCCCATAAGTAGAAAGAAACGGATGCTCTAATAATGTAATCCGAAGTTCAGTTGGTTTTTCTCGGTGCAGTGAATGAGTTGTATCTTGTTCAGTTGATGGTCTTCTCCTGATTTCACCAGTGAGAAACTCCTCCAGTCGAGCGAAAATCACAAAGTTAGGACTCCGGTTTCCTTAAACACGAATGCACAGGATACACGAGTGGAGACAGACGTAGATTTCCTCCTCCTCCTCTGGAGAACTCTGGAGAACTCTGGAGAACTAGACTAGTCCATCCACTCAAAAAGATACACACATCGGCCGACGGCCAAGTTAAAGTTCTCCGAGCAGGAACCCGCCGATCTGGCTGGAGACGGGCTCTTACTACTACTTAAGTACATACAGATATGTGCATGATTGACTTGTCGTGCCCTGACTCTTGACATCACATTTATTGTGTGTAGGGGATTTAAAGCTGGAATCAATCTAATTCTAACTAGGAGTAAGTAATTTGATTTCAATGGACAAGCCGTGACTGTCTGTCGGCTTCAGCAACCCACCACATCCGAATTTCCTTTCTCACTCCTTCATCTTCTTTATTTGAACTTGTCAGGATCCTTATTTCGCTTCCTGCTCGCATTTCTGTCTCAACTCTTCACTTGACTGACTGACAACCACCAACTTTGGAATCCTCTATTTCATGCAGACACATGCATCAGTTCATTGCTCGAGGCTTTCTTCCCAACGACCTCGTTGTTTCTCAACTGACATACTACAGATATAAGTGGCATGTGCATGGCGACTTTGCAGACTGCAAAACGAAAATTCTGTCCAGAAAGGAGGTGACACGAGGACTGGAGAACAATTACTTATACTTGCAGTTGCATCTATCTCCACTGCAGTTGGCATATATTTGTGCATGTATCTACTCTCTATGTGGGTTCTTCATTTAGGATCTCCATTTTGTGTACATTGATTTTTATGTACCCAGCTTTGCAGTGGACTACAAGACGGAGGAAACGGAATTTGTCAGGGTTGATCTCATGTTAATGTTCTATGTAGGTATGTATGATGGACGCCAGAAAAAGAAATTCTACTTCGTGGAAGAAAGCAACGACTAAAAGTGAATAAGTTCAACAACCGACTCCCTATACTTCTACTACTGCTTATAGGCATTTCTTTTTCAGCTCCATCCTTCCACTAAATATTCTTTTGCAGATACCAACATCCTATATCGGTTTGTAGTACATATTCCTATAAAAGTATAAAAATTAGAGTACTACAGATATATCCCATCGAGCTTCAAATCACTTAGTTTTACTAATGATCATCTATCTCAATATGCAGGATCTCACATTTTTCTGACCAATCCACATCATTTTAAAACTTAGAGGACTGCTCATAGTACCAAATGATTTAGGATTTGCTTGCACAGTCTGTTACAATTGATTTCATTCATTTACAAGTTTCAATCGTCAAAACATTTGTAGATATTATATGGGAAAGCAAAACAATTCAAGTTGAATAATTGGTAAGTAGTTCAACATTTTCAAAGCGAGCTATTGTAAATCTTTAAGCATGTAAATATTTCTCCCAATTAGAAGTCGTTGATGGACAAATACTTTGTCTAGAAATGCATAGATCAGAATTGGAAAGAATAGGAGCCGAAAGAAATGTATTCTGAAACAGTAAATACCTAGATGCAGTACAAAGAACGAAGTTTCGCTGACTCCTCCCTAAATCAATTCCTAAGTATGGGTTCATCGAGCAATGCTATAGTGTAGACGAATGTTAAATGAATGAGTATAGACAGATGTATAGGGCATGGGAGTTGCAATAAGTGTCTCACTCACTCACCACTCAGATATTTCTGTGGAGATAGTCTTGCATCTCCGGACAAAACATTTGCAAAGGAACTTTCACTCAGGCGGCATGATGGCAGGATGAGAATGGAAATCTAATGAGAATAGGAAAAGAGTCACTCGTCCTCACAGATCCCAGGGCTACACACACAGAGAGCGTCTAACATTCAAAGTAAACCAAATCTAAATCGCAGTAGTAAATCAATATAATTCCACTAGTGTCTGAATGATTTCACTTATCTAGTCAAGTTCCTGTCGATCCGTCTACTTCGCTTTCCACTATTCTCCGTATATGCACTACATTAAATAAATACATCTCTGCACATTTGGTACCTACCTATATATACAATATACTAGGCCGGGTGAGAAGCAAAAAATCTGTTAGGGGAGATCCGAAAAATTCGGCATTTCATATCATCTCTGGCCATAACCAGTAAACATGCGATTAGCCAATTATTTTAGAAAATCTGTTATTAAATATTCCAAACGGGTATCCGTATTTTCAAAAATATGATAATGCACATTCGATATTCAAGATTAAATATTTATTCGTTTAGAAATGGATCACAGAGCAGTTCCTTTGCTATTCTTACTTCAACATGAGTATTGGACTTGTAGTAACGAATGTGACTCTAACCAAACGATGAAATCTAATCCATTAGGTACTGAAAGTGGATGATTGATTCGATCATGAATATCTCTGCTTTTGGATCTATACCTGTTTTTTCCGTCGGCCACTTTTAGCTCCGTTCCCTTTTGAGAGTCTACTTACCAGTTTTTCCATGCTTCATTCAATAATGTTATTTAGCCAGAGTACCTGAATTCAATCCAATCTGTTTAGAGCCTGCTCCATGTGACTCTGATCTATTTGCAGAATATTTAACTCCTTACTATTTATCAACCAAAAACCTTTTCAATTCTGAAATGCTTTAAGCATTATCCATGTTCAATACTTGGAAATGTGAAGCTGATTTAATGCCCAAATAAATGACACTTACTAATCCTAATCAAGTAAAGTTATTGCTAAATGGAAGCAAAAAGGGTTATAATTTTATATAAAATAGTCAAAACCACAATAAATTGGTCATTTTCTCATTGTCAAGTTCTACATTCCGAAATGGTATTACTAGTAGAATGGCTTTATTCACGGTTAAAACCTACAGAGTAGAATTTTAATATTAGCAAATTAATGAAATAAATGCTCTTAAAATTGTATTTTATACAAACTAATATGGAAGACGTGATGAATCTAAACAATTTGGGCTACTAGGATTTAAAACTAACCTGGAGAGATTTCCTAGAGAAATGGTCTTTTATGTGGGCTTTAATGGATTTAAATCATTTTGTCTAGAATTTTGGAAGGAGATGCGGCTGGGCCACAGAGGAGCTGATAAGAGATGGGCATTCGACTGGGGGCATTTGAGGCGTGCCATAGTGTCTAGCTAATAGCAGGCCCGTAGCGCTGAGGAAAGGCATTCAGACTACTTACTTACAACAGTGTAGTAGCCAGTAGAGAGAGATAGAGTTGTTGTGTAGTGTCGTAAATGGTAAAAGTCAAAAAAGTCAGTGTTTGAAGTGCAGAAGGCTTCTTGTGTGTGGAGAGAGGATGGCCTGAACGACTTGGAAACACGCATCTTTCTGTGTAGATAGATAATAGTGGAGGAGTAGTGGACCTTAAATATCTGATCTAGTATCTGTAGTAGTAGTAGTGGAGAATATGTAGTCGTAGTGCAGAATATGTAGTAGTAGTGCAGAATATGTAGTAGTGGCAATAGTGGAGATGTGTCTCCTAGTTGCAGGCACTCTCTCTTTCTGCCTACTTTGCAATGTGTATCTATTTATCTAGCCGTCTATCTGCCTAACCCATCTAGTCTCCTTTATCTGCACATCCATCTGGCCAATAGTTAACCTATTTGTCTTGTCTTCTCATCTTCTTCTCTTTAGTTGTCTATTTTCAGGAGACTTTCTATCCACGTCTTCAGATTCTAGTATCTACTTTATTTATTTCGTTATATCTGGCTTCCTACACTTGACTTGACTGAACTGTGTTGTGTTATGTTGTCGGCTTTCCTAAAGCTTTAAAAGTCTTTGCAAGTAAACAACAAAAACGAGGCTGCACTTTTTTCTCTCCATTCTGATAGGAGGCTATAGTTTATGTGTAGCGTGACTTGCGTCACAGCTCTCTATGCTCCACATATTCAACATAAGATAATAATGGCCTTCTATAAGAATATATTATACATAGACTGCACCCAGTTATCCTACCATGCCCCATATAATAAAATATATACTACTCCTACTAGTCATGCTTACAAAATGGGTAACGACTTAACAACCATCACTTCTAGCTGCTACTACTACAGATACTACGGCAGAAAGTGACATTACTTCTCTGTGTCTTCAGGTCACAGAGACAATCACAAACCTTTAGTGGTGCTTATCGTTAGTTTAGCTACATGCCCCATTTTATTATTATCTGTTGGATTTTATATTATTTTATACTTTTCACTGTCACATCCAAAGACACTGAGACAAAACACACAGATTACACTTTTCTCCGACCGTTTCCCCAAACCTACCAGACAATTCTTCACCAGAGAATTCAACCAAAAACAAAGACACACTAAAATATATGCTTTATTGAAACATTTATATTTCCTCATGCTAATTATCTTATATAAGTCACCAATGTTTACTTGGAATATCTTCAATATACACTACGGTTTCATTGTAAGAGAACCCCAATTAGGCTCCACTTTCCATAAGAGGTTCTACAGGAAAAATTTTCTAAAAATAAGTTCACCCAACCCATTTTGGAGTAAAGACCTTTTAAAATTTACTGCAATTTGCAAGTACTTCAATTTTTGCAGCGGGTGGGTGGAGTAATGAGATACTTTAGTAGCCGCGTTTGGGATGTAAGGTATTCGGTATTCGCCATTAAGGAGAAATGCACACCAGAACCTTTAAAAAACAATAATATGTCTAATGGTCTTCCTACAAAGGAAGCAGGTAGGTACTCAAGTATAAATATAGAAATGAAACAAAATATCCCTATTTCAAAATTACCTATACATTACAGATATGGCTTTTGCTAAAGGTTATATTAGAAATAATTGAAAAAATATATTTTCGGAATATGATCTTACGTTTTGAATTTTTGGGACACGACTTCAGAAACTTAATGCACTATGATAATTGTATCTTATAAAGCAAATAGCTGGGTGTATTTAGACTGCTTCTTATAACAAACAATAAGGATGTTTTGAAAGGGAAATACATGTACCATATATATTTCTGACGTTTTATATTATAAATTGCGGTTTTACTCATCTTTGAAGCGTTTAGGTACCCTAAAAATTCTTTTCCCCGCCGCTCCTTTTTCGGAAACACATCTGTCAAAGGAGCGTAAAAACTCTAACACTTCCGGGCGAGTTGTTACTAAGTGAGGTGATGCGTTTTCCATGCATTTTTGTTCCACTGACGTTTTTAATCAAATCTCTACTCACTCCTTTGTTCCTATTACACAATAGCTTATCATCTACTGTATAGTTTCTCTGGACAAAATGAACTGAATAACCAATAGTTTAGAGTTTCGAATGGGATGTGGGAAAGTAAAAAAGCCTAAGCGGGTGGGAAAATGGAGATCAGAAAAAATGAGCGTCTATCCTTTATCCACAAGATGATGACTCTATTTCCCAGTTTTGGCTACCTACCCCAAAATATTATGTCCAAGTTTAGTAGAAGTGTACCAAGGCGGGAAATGGGAATAACTGCCACTATGTAAACTATATGCAAATTCAGTTTTCCAAGTAAGTAGGTTGTTAGATAAAATGTAATAGGCAATATCCTAATCAAATTCTTGTCAAATGTATATCCAGGGAAAAGAAAAGATTAATTGTCCTCCCACAGTATCGTGGCCATTATGATTCTAGTGTCTTCATTGCCCTGCCGATTCAGTAGGTAATCTTTGGCTGCTCATCAAAGAACTATAGGTATTACTGAGTTTCACGACAAAAGTTAGCCATATGAATGTGACATTCACAAGTGAGGATAGGGAAAGTAACCTAAGTAAGTAATATTCCACGATAAATATCCCACTTCACCTCAGTTGGTAAAATACGTAGATAATTATATCCAAGGCTTAGCGGTCGGTAGGACCAAAGAAGTATTTTGCTGATGTATACGGATATCGGTTGTAGTTTATATGCGTTAGAGTATAAATATGAATTGAAGTGAATATCGAAGAGATTTTCCTGGTTTTTACGGTCAATGTTTAGATTCTTGTAACCTTCTTCATATGACAGGCCATACATGATACATTACCCTGTAATATTTCTCATAGTGCACGTATACTCTATTACATCTAATCTTCCCATAGAGATGATTGCATAGTACTTTACCAAGGCTTTACTTTTTGCTTACTATACCACTTTATCCGTCGTTACATCGTTTAAATAGCGACTTCTTTCTATATACTGTGTGGAGTAGAACTTATTGATCTGCAGCTATTACATCTATGCGTTGCAGCACTCTGTTCCAATCGAATATTATGTAATGGATATATTAATATTTCCATGCTTATACAATCCTTGCTCTATTTGTAATTCCGTCATATATTTCATATTCCCTTATAAATTCCTTCACTTATCTTGCATGAGAAAGAAAACGAATAATAAAATAGTGCCTTACTGATATGCACTTTGTGCCATTTCCCAACGAAACTGGGACAGTACTATGTATATCCAAAGTGCAAAAATTTGACCTACTAATAGCCCAATTTTAGCAGTACTAATTTAATTAATATTAAATCCATGGCATAAAAGGTCGAATTTATAAAGATGACAAAAAGATTGAGGCATTTCCATTTCAATATAATTAGATGCCGTAAAATATTAATTTTCAACACTGTCCTCTTCCTATACTATTCAAACTATTCTGCTAATTTGTGGACAATGAACTGGCCCTTTTAAGACCCAGTTGAGGGTCAACAGTGACCAATCTATTGGATTAATCCTAGACCGAACTACACTCATAGTAGCATCAGAGAAGTTTTATCTGGCAGAGCAAAAATTGCTCTGTGTATCCTGTAGCACTTACTGGGTTAATAGGAAAAAACAAATGTAAGCACCGTGTCTTGAACCATTAGCTTCTATTACAAGACTGTCCTTACTCTTTAGTTTATTTTCTTTATACTCTTCTTGAATTTAAGCAGACTGGAAAGTGGTGGGTGGAGGTAGAAAATGTTCTACTTGCTGTTATGTCAGTTTATTTTGATATTTTAGTAATAGACTCAACACAACGGAATTAAGTAGTAAGTATGTAGTAACATGACTGCATATTTGTACTACATACAGAATTCTGTACTCTGTTACAGTAATAATCATGCCAGTAGTTATGTGCACTTACCGAAGATTGGGACGTAGATACATACGGTAAATATCACAATAAGACAGGACCACTAGTATTTATTTTTCTATTTTGACACCAGCGCTGTTAAGATCCTAGCTATAGGCATGAGTAGGAAAAGGAGCACGACCAATGCTCCACATTTTAACTTGATCATTCCTTTACGGAAAATCAATAAATACTGAGGGATTTGGTTACTAACTCTAATCACATTAACACTAATTCAATAATATTATTGATACCTTGGTCAATTACTTGATAAACAATGTTTTACTTACTTACCCATTTATTCAAGGCCTGCCAGTTATCTTTTTTCTCACACTAGTATTTTTGGCTTGCCACATTTTCTGATTTACATTGGAACATGACCTGTACTGGCACAAAGTGGAATGTTGACGGAAAAGTATGCAGAAACACATCAAACCCTACCCCCATAACAGAACAGCGAACCAAATTACTTCACGAACATTTTTTGCATGGTACACTAATACTACCTAACTAAGATTGCAGATCAAAGACCAAAAAGTTTTTATGGGTTTATTGTTCAGCTTAGGTATGGTGGTAGTTATTATATAGCTAAACAAAATACCCACTGCATTTACCTTTTATGCAACTTTTCCAATTATTTTGTCATGTATTAAATATCGCTACTACTTATTCAGTGGTTTTTAGAATCAGTAATTGGAATTACGAAAATAAATTTCCAGATGCCCTATAACTTCCCATAGAAGTATAAACACTGTTAGGTTTGCATGAAAAGGTTCCGTCTGAATAAAAACAAAAAAATGGTTTTTAACTAAGTACATGTATATATGCTGTTTGTAACAATTTACATGGATTTTAAATATCAGTTAAGTAAAAAATCCATTTGCGGTGCTATGCACTTAAGGCTGCATCTATGTAATTACACGTTTTTCTAAATTGCTGCACATTTTAATCCACATTATTATGACTGAATAGAAACAGAAATGTGAGCCCACCATTTCTTGATTGTGTCCGCAGTGCCCCACCACTCAAATCTTTCCATTTATGGTTTTCTCGCTTACAGTTGTTAACAAGGTGACATCGTATTCAATGATACCAATTAAATTACTCCAATATAATTTATGAAAATCATCAGGGGTCACTGTTGAAGAATTTTTAAAGATACCAAAAAGAAAGAGGAAAACTCTTCCTAGTTTAATTTTTTCTAGAACATATTTTTTAAATCGAAAAGGTTTGCTTGCAATCATTTTACAAAAATATGTCCGCGAGAAAAACTTGGAGTCTTATAATATTATTTCAAATTTGTATTGGCACACTTGGTGGTAAATAAATATTTGAAGTATAATGATTTCACGAATTCTTCGTAAAGTCAAATGCTGGACCTTAAAAAACTGCAGTGTTCATTATTTTAGTTACATTTCTGTTGGTGCTATTTATAGTTATTCTAAATGTAAGCAGACTGTTTGAGTTGTTGGAGTGATGTAGAATTCTGTGTAGGTAAGGCGTTAAGAGGATTGAGTTAGTTGGGATATTTGAGAATGGATCTCGTGTTGACTGAGACTGAACTATATTTCTCGGAACATTATATTGTTTACTTTTTTGTCTTTTATTGAGTACAGAGTATTTTGTCTACCTTAGTTAACTGAAAAACTTGTCAAACCTGGTGCAGGGTGCCAAAAATTGTCAATAGTCGGGGTTTATGTAAGTTTCATTTGATAATGGGCAGTGTATAGTGTTTGAGGAGAGAGTTGGATATTCTGGCGTTTAGTTTTTTGGCGAGGGTCCTACTTGCTTTCATTTTGGTCCTCTCTCTGACTCAGAAGTTTCTCGTTGTATTTTATAAATGTATCCGTCGTTTGGCTAGGAACAGTTGAAAATCCACAAAGAATCTTCTGGTCGGTGGAATTCTAAAGATATTTTTGCAGTTGGAGGAGCCAAAGGAAAGCTTGTAGCCAAATCCTTCTACTCTGACTGGTCCTAGTGCTACTTAACATGGGAAGGGAAGGAGTGGAACGGAGTATTATTAGTAATACATAAATGTAGCTTTAGTTAGCAGGACAGTTCTAGTTTCGGAGAAAGCACACATTGCAGAGAGAAAGTGGAGAAGAAAGAGATATGCTGAGCATAGTCCTAGTACTTTGTTTTACTTTGTTCCTGACGTAAGTATATCTGTGGCTCTCCTAAAAAGGAATCAATAAACCACGGAGGGAAGACAGAAAGCAAAATGAAACAAAAAAGGGGGAAAAGTTCACTGACGATGAAGTTGGGAGAGAAAGATAAAGACGATGAATTGAGAGAAAGAGCCAGTCGCGGTTGAATTTGCATGCATGAGCGATGGTATGGGATACAACGTTCGCATTATAAAATCCTCAGTAGCATAAATTAGTTAACATTAATTGGCTGATATTCGGATGGCATAGTTGGAGTCCAGAAGAGTAGGTAGAGTCTCCAGTTGTTCTCCTCTGCACTAACCCAGATACTTCTATACACACTCATTCCCTGCACACCACCACTACAAATTAAAAAGTGCCAAAACTTTATATCCCCTACTACAAACTCGTACCTACGTCCAAATGTCTCAGATTAAACTCCTTCAAGAAATTTAGATTCGTGTTGTAGATTGTTTTTGATAGTTTTATCCCCAACATTTCTCTTTCTATCTCTCTTCTCTCTTACAACCCAACTAATGCTAATACGGACATCCTGAACCCTCCTCTCTCCATTTCATTTCAATGACGACCAAACTCTCTTCACAATTCGCTCTATAGCTACTAAGACTACGCCAATCTTATTCTTACGTTCCCATTCACTATTTAAATACGTCTGCTCAACAAAACCTATATTACCTACATGTTATCGTATTATTATTACATACAGTCATTCGGGGCTACCAAGGTCGGTTTTTTCGATTTTTTGTTAATAACTTACGGAAATAGAGTGGCAGAAGGAAGTTGGAGCGCATTAAGGGAGATTTTTTATTGTAGTAAGAGTTCTAAAATAAAGAAAAAAACTCTAGCTGTTAATTTTTCAAAAAAATTTCAAAATTTTGAAAAATTGATTTCAACACCTTAAATCTAGTTTCAATTGACATTCTCTCACTAAGAGTGACATACGACCAATTTCATCTTGCTAGCTAGGGATCATTGTTTGAAAAAGTTTCGAAATCTTGACTCGTAGCAAAATATTTTCAATTGATAATGTTAACTGAAAAATTGAATATTATGTTTCTTTATTATGCAACAACGTTTTTTCTACTGAATACATATTTTTTGGATGTTATATAATTTCGTTTGATTCATAGAAATTTTTAACACTTTTTTGGAGTGGGGTGCCGAAGTTGTACACGAAAAGCAAAGTAGTCCCAAGTGACTGTAGGTATTATGGTAATACTACTCAGACACATATTAAATAGTACCTAGCACATTTTATATAATATCTCCAACTCTGCAAACATTTGAGAGGTTCATTTCCTGTATAGAGAAAACCAAAATCAAAACTTAGTGAACGTCATCGAAAACAACTTTCTATGAAATTCTGTTCCATTCACATGAATTTTTCTCCATCGTAATTGTTTCATCCGGAGTAACTTTAAACTTTGTATTAAATAGACAATAATTTTTAATTGTTATTATAGATGGATAGGTAATAAGAAATTCTCTAACAATTCAATCCGATTGAATTCACTGTCAAATAATATTAATTTGTTTGTAAACTACTACTATTTCCAAGTCTCTGAGTAAATTATCTC
>JABASH010001823.1:0-23577 GCA_019776445.1 Tomocerus maximus | reverse complement strand
GTTACATACACAAAAGCGAGTACCGGTACATGCTAATGCATTCATATACCTCCGGCTGGACATTTGTATGGAAATAAAGAGGAAATTCGTAATTGCTTATTACTGTTATGGAAGAGGAACTGGCCAATAGTATAAATACACATAAATATAGCCCATTTAGTAAAGCATAGCTCACAGTCACAACGAAAGTCATCATATAAATATTCTGTGCATGACATTTCGGCGAACAAAACAATTTTTTCACATCAAAATTTTATGCACTGTATAATGAACATAAATGTACAGGAATTTATTCCCTACGACCTGCTCGAATTTAATTTTATGTACATACCTAGGCCAGGGTGGTATTGTACTCAGGATAAAAGCACATTTACTCTAAGGCTTTGCTGTGTAGTAGGTACTTTGCTGGACTGTTCCTGTGTGAGTGAGTGAGCCAAAGAAATTCGTTTTGATTACATTTTGCATATTATATCATGTAGATAGATGATATCAGATACAATTGGATAAGCCTCCTTCTATACTTACTGTAGTAGTTCTTTTTGTCTACTATTGTATGTCTCAGTTAGCTTTTGTTGTGCGATATGATAGGAGACAAGTGCAAGGTAAATTCAAGTAGGATCAGTATAGGTACACAAGCATAATAGCTGCAAACCGTAGCAAATAGTAGTAGGTACTCGAGAAACCACATGAATTTTTATTATTTTATAAATTCACTAGGCCGTAATGTATAGTATATTTTTTACGTGTTTGACATGACAGGCCGCAACGGCAGACTCAGGTGATTCCATATATATTCAGGCTTGGCCTCCTGTCTCGGCTATCTAGGCATCTACTGTTAAATATACCTCGTTTGTATACACAACCCCATATTACTAGTTTCAATTGTACTGGCTTAAACTTAAATTAGAAGTTCATACTGACACGGCAGACACGCTAACCATGATTTGCCATGTTCACTGTATTGTAATTTATACACAACTAAGCACTATCAAGTAAAGTACAATCAGACCATTCCGTGCCACATTAATATATCTGCCAAATGATCCATACCGTCCTGTCTTGACACTAAGACCCGTTCCTTCAGCTTCATTCACATTTCATAATCCATGTTAAGAATTTACCAACAAGACATGTCAATAGTATCATGTAACCACTCCAAAACAAATATTCCAAAATACACCTATCTTGGAAGAAATATCTCTTTTAATATTGAATATCCAGATTACACAGACAAAACTTACTTTACGTGCTCTTTCATGCAAATACTGGAGATTAATCTCTCGATTTCAAATGCTGGTGTAATCTACTCGAGTCTGACTTGTTTTTGTTCAGTTTTTTATTAGAAATATGTTTACTTATTGCCACTCGGCTGCATTGAAATTACCTGCACGGTATGTCACAAATGGACATATACCTATGTGTTTATCTAACAGTTGCATGTACACAACATTCAAAGGAGTATTATCTGAGTATTAATTTTACTACAAGTGTAAATCGCTATGCGAGTAAATACATAGGATGGTGGTAAAATAATAATAGTGTGGTGAGGGTGATATGATACGCCATTTCTTCCTCCATCATCCCATCAATTCAACTTCAACCTTCGCCAGATCAGAACTCAAGTTCCAGTTCTTATGCTCAAAAAGAACTTAAAATGTGGTTTAGGTGTGTATTCCTGTCTTACTAATATCACAACCCCTGTCTCAAGTCAGAAAACTTGTAAAATGTGAAGTGTGTGTATCAATGTCCATGCAAACACTTGTACTCTGTACAACCTGCAAGATTCAATACCACAGCTGGGCTATCTACTAATATGCAATATACTTAAGTAAACATACAACGAGTAGTAATACTATTAGTTTCTATTAATTCTGCATTGGAACTCGGGTATTTAGTAGACTCCCTATACCTAGTGTAACAGTTGAAATACAATCTAAAGAGCTAGGTATGCTAGACTTGCATGATTATAAAAACTGAACAAAAAATCCCAATATCACATTTCGACAGGCGTGCATAAGCTGAAAGTTTTCTCTTGTATTTTAATATTGAATGCATCTTTACCCGTGACCATCACTGAAGACTGAACTCATCTCATGAGCAACGACCAAAGCTAACTGAAGAGATGACTCATTGCACTATAGAAGTATAGATACTATCTTACTGTTCCAGTTTTGTTCATGACAATGCATTTTATGATACTGGTTTACACTACAGTCTTGTTATTTGTGGCCTTGTTAATTAGCATAATGGAAATTACATAGTGCTTGTAATGACTCCTTAACACTGTTGTGACATTGACATTTTATTTAATTGGTATCGACGTGTGTGAGAATGTGTGACAATGCTAAATATATGAGTACCCTAAGAAACTAATGAGTATTGCTTATGAATTGACAGTGTTCGTAAATGGAGGTTGGGTTAATGATTTACGTGTTGAATCATTGCAAGTGGTTTTAGAGGACACACGTTGTACTTTATTGATTCGACACAGAAATGGAAAGTTATGGAAAGCTAAGATTCTCAGAGCACACTAGTCACTAAACAGAAAACCACATTCCAAGTAAGCAGACATTTTGGTGCATAATATTTTTTATCGATTCTTATAATGTTATGTATAATTTATAATTGGGATGGGTGAATATGGAAATGAATGAAATTAAACATGTTGAGTAATAATGAAACAGAAATAAGGATATGGGTGGTTGCTCTGATTTGATGTTTGAAGAAGGTTACAAGTGGAAGCCGAGTGAATGCTACTCAATTACTGAAGACGAGAGAAATATAGTTTCGTATTGGAGTTAGTTCCTATTTACCAATAAACTTTATTATAGTACGTGCATATACGTGAGTGTACAAATGTTGATCATCTACAAAGTTATATGCAATTCCATGTGGGACGTGTGTAAAAGGATACAAATGGAATGTAGGGTAAGAAGGCGGAGGCGCTATGTAAGTCTATATGTAAGGATCTTGGTAAGAAGTAAAGATTAGTGCAAATAAATGTGGGAAATAACTTTTTGGTGAACTTAGTGAATTCTCCATGGAATATGAGAGAAGTTGAGGGAAAGGTGATGTGGAGACGGAGAATATAAAGAATGCATTGGAATGCAACGTGAAATAAGTCTGAAATTGTGTAAAAAGGGAAAAAGAGGAAGCAAACGATTATTGGATACAGAAGAATTGTAAAGAAATATAAGGAGTATAGTAATGATCCGCAATTCTATATAATAGAGAGATATGTGTACATTGTATCTGATGCATGTATCGTGGAAAGTAGTAGAAAGACTGGCTTTGTAAATGTCACTTAGGTGAAAGTAGTAGCGTCTGGAGTCGTAGACGGAGCCCCACTTTCTCCGTCTATTTTATAGTGACAACAAACAGGGATTGGTTGGGAAGAAAATCCTGGGTAAACTACCTTATCATAAATATCCTATAAAATTGGAGGACTATCAGTTGGTGCGTTTATATTATATTTATTAGGTGTTAGCTAGCAGTGGTGGAGGCTGCACACGTAGACTACGGCATACAGAGTCACAATACTGATGGAGTAAGTAGGTAGCTAAATATAAGACATCATCCATGTTAGCGCATTACATGGTTTTGCTTTTCCTCTCTTGCTATCATCTTCCGTCATGCAATAGAGAGGATGCGATGCGAGAGCAATACAAACACCAAATGTGATTCAATGTACACAGCTCGTATGTATTTTCTATCTGGTTGTTGGAATGAATGTATTGACTGTGTGCTCAGTGCTTTACTAGTATTTATTTGGTCGGATTGTGTACCTAACTCTGAAATGGAGTCGAGTCCTACAGATACGTGTCGTGTCCTCTCTCAACTATTCACCTTAATCTTAAATCGAAAGAGTCTTAACTTTTACCCACTCTCTTTCCTCCTCCATTTCTCACCACTGTTGATTCTCTCCATCACACGGACGTAAATGGAATGCCAAAGAAAGAAAGCCACACTATATAGACTCACTTGTGCACATAGTAAGCAGAGTCAAAAGTCGCATCAACAGCCCCAATAAAACTGCTTTATGGCTGTTAACAGGAAAACAGGGGAATTGGATTCCTCAGCAACATTTTTATACAATTTTTCTATTTTACCCGCAACCTTGTCAAATCAAATGAAAACGCTCCGAATTATTTCCTCTAGAAACCACATTTTATGCAAAATTTAAACACAAAATATGTACTTGGGCACTTTTTACGGAAAGATAAGTTTCTAGATTCAACTGGAAGAATTAATGTCTACTATATCGAGTGTCCTCTTTTCTAGCGTAACCCCCCGAACGATTATGGCACTTGAAAATGCAACTTATATTGCATTACATTTCATTACTTTACATTACATTTCAGTAGTGGGTTACTTACTCAACTCTGGACTAACGTCTATACATCCCTGGAAACAAACAGGAGGTTTTATTTCGGCTGATTTGAGTTTTCTGTTTTAACAGCAACTATTCTACGCGTTATAATATTACGTAAGTGGTACTAGGTATTCATAGTTAGATGTACTTACATGGCGGGATACCTTATGACATGCATGGTATGTTTATATAATGTTTATATGTATAAGAGAACCGTGCTTGAGCATTCTGCTCGCTTCATTTACTAGCATTATAAAGCCACAGAAAAAGCACTTCTTTATTTCCTTATGAGAACAAGTGTAGTGAGTGTAAAGAGTATAGAAAGTCAAGCCACAGAGAGAGGGAAGTCAAGGCAAAGGCAAACATCGACATTCATTTCATTTCATTACATCCAGCCATTCCATAAGTATGTTTTGCTTTGCAAGACGGTAATGTTATGATGTTGGCAGAGAGCTCAAGTCGAGGCTGAGCCAAGCCAGTTCAATTCAACTCAGTCATAATAATGTATTCATATTATGATTATTATTATCATTATACATGCTACTGTCATGTCTACATCTACTACAACTAAAGTTTTATTCTCTACTATATCTACATACATATAAAGGCTGAAAGTGAGAAAACAAAATTATCCCAACCGGGCCGATTCGTGAGGTGTAATAATAATATAGGAAGTGAAATAGACGCTCTGCTCGCAATCTATGCATATGAAATAATTCTATAAGATAAACTAAATTCGATTTATATTATGCTCTCATGAAAGGAATGGAGGAAACGAGTAGCGTGTGTGTGTAATTTAATGTAATGCAATTCACGGATAGATCTCCTATGAATGTCTCTTTCTCCTATGCCTTCCTTACTACCTACGTGTGTGGCATAATTTTAGGAGTCTAAGCCAGTCACATGTGGAACTATCAACTACACAAAATAATACGATGATGTAATAAAATGCAATAATATATTATGTAGGCTACCCTGTCTGACTGATGTCGAGTAGCTAGCCATTGAAATCAAACGAGCCTGTGAATGCTTCTACTGCAATTTTATGTAGTTCATTCATATATGAATATTTGGTCTAGATTGCATTTGTTGCTCTGCTTGGCTTTACCTCACGGAGAGCTTAGTGCTTATATGTGCATCGTGTGGACTAGTGTGGACTATGTACCTTGGCAGTTATGTACATCGTGTGGAGTATGTACCTTGGCAGTAATGTGAATCCAAAGAGTCCAGAGAAGGAAATGAGTAATGGGCTTATCCGTATACTTACGAGTACACACTACATTACCCCCAGAATCCGTTTACCCGTGCGTATTATTTATGCATGCACCTCTCTCCTGTGTATTTTCGATGCAATTCTCTGTGTGAGTCTTGACTGTATGCATTATTATATACAGAGACCTAGCACTCCTAAGCACACACAGAAATATGAAAACCCGTAAATGCTCCTCATATTTCCATTTAGGATAGGATAGTGACAGACTCCGAAATGCTATTCACCTACATTACATAAGTAGAGCCGAATATTTGATAAATAGTCACATCAGTTTCGTCTGGCTACCTACTACAAACTTCAAACTGAATGTATATGTAGCAAGTACATTGGACACATACATACTACGAAGACTACGATGTACTCAACTGGTATAGTCATATGAATTGACTTGTATTTACATATGTAAACTTTTTATTCGCCATAGAAAAGTGTAGTTGTTTCGGAAAAGATTTTCGCGTCAGATTCCATTATTGAAGTAATGCTCTCCATCCGGATGGATTGTATTAAATGTACACACGTTGTCACACAGTAAATTCTGGAACTAATAACATTGAGGGAGAAACATTGGTAAGGCTGTAGGATGCGAGGGACATGACAAGACAAAACGATAGGACAGACCACAATATATAATGCATAGGATTGCAACATGACAGCTGTTTATGTGTGGGTGTCTATTTATTGCCTAGTAATGTCAACATGTCAACATGTCCAGTTGTGCTAGAGAAAAGTCAAGTCCGACTATAAACATGCATCAGAGCTTAACTTTGTCTCAAACGCAACTGACTGACTCGTTTGGGTCTGACTGTGACAATGAGCCATGCTACGAAATGCCAAATCGCCTCGCCTCGCCTTGTTTGTGCTGTGCTGTCCAGTTGACTACACTCGGCTGTCCACTGATTGTTCGGGTTAGACTGATTAGATATGATGCAACTGTACACTGTCGCAAGTCTCTTGTGATTTAATGGCGAGTATATACGTAATATATTGGAGGCGAGATAAGTGCAGCCGACGCTTTATTTCCTTCTTCAATCATTGCAACTCACACAGAACTGCTTACATTATTCAACCCGCTGTTTTCGTCTGATAAGGAAAAAGTTGTCAATCTTATTTTGGCGAGGATTTTGTTTTGCTCGGTTCACAAAAACAAGTCAGTTGAATTGAAATGGGGTAGACAGGCTAATGTTTGGCATATTGCAATTTTCTCCTATCTACAGATATGTATGTAAATACGGAGAAACATTTTTCACAAACATTCCTATACAATAGCGTCCTTTTTCCAATTTCGTTCTTGATTTTAGCAACTTTTATGTACTCTTATTGCACTCTTTCCATGAATCATGAACCTTCAGTCTTGTTGCTACGCTAGTACCTATTGGAATTGATAAAAGTTTTTTTTCTTTTGCAAACTTCACTCCACTTCGATGTAGACTTTGTTTGCAAATGGTGTGTATTATGCAATGTAAGTATAAACTCATGTAAACTACGTAGAAAAGCCCCTCATGTAACACCTAATAGAAATTCTGATAGAATAGAATTTCATCGTTCACTTCGGAATTCCACCGCAAACCATGCCAGAGTGTACTAACAAGGGAGCCCCCACATTATACTTAATATTAATAGTAAATACAATACATAAAAACAGGGAGTGCTTGAAGGTTTTATTATAACATATAGGAACACTATGTGACAGTAGTAGAGTCTTCACTTTTGTAGAAGAGGACCTAACAGCCTCCACAGTCTACCTATACAGACTATTTGAAGGCTTACAGGGAATAGTAAAAGTATATTTGACTCTATGTTAGGTGTCTGCTACCTATCTACTTGAAAAGGATTAGATTTCAGATCGGCGAACACTAACAACTGTACACTGTCACACAACAAGACAATTTAAAGTCAATAATTCAGTTCCAATTCCAAATCCAGTAGCTTGGAACTGAAATCCAATTCAATCGAAAGAGCTTATGCACAATGCATGCTTTAATGCATAGATAGACACATATAGTTAGTGGATAGGCTAAGAAGATGACTGCAGATGGACAAGGACGGAGTCTAATACATTGTCCCACTAATACTCTTTATATTGGGATAGCGTCTGTTCACTTGTGGCTCTATGTTCTATATATTTCTACCGAATATGGCACATCTAGCTATACTTATTATATGGCCATATTATGTCTATGTAAAATCTTTATATATCAAAGCATCGCAATTATATAGAAAAGAGTCTTACGGATGAATGGCTTGATTCAGAATACTTTCGTCTTGTACTGGCTTAAGTTTGCGTTACTATCTTTATAATGGGTATCTTTAGTAGATACAGATACTACGTGTTCAAAGATCCACTAGGGATCCCATTCAATATCTAATAGACGATTGCCAAGTTTCTTCCAAGTCAAGTGTTTCATAGAAGGGATTCGATTTTTCGCCCAATACACATAACATTATATTCTAGAGCCTTTCCTTTCGGCTTCATTCATACTGCACTTGTATGCAGTACATATGTACATGCAGGTATTTAGGTATCTGTGCAATCTACCTACTGAAAAATAAAAGACATGATACTACAAATGAGTTGATATGAGATCAGTCGAATGTTTTGTATGTATGAGGTATTTGTAAATGAATATGTAAGTAGGCCGTATGGGTCTTATAAATAGAAGAAACAGAAAATTACGGCGTGGCGAGCATGGAGAGAGAAGGGGAGCTAAATTGAGTATTTATTTTTATGCGGATTGACTATCAATGAAGTAGAAATGGCGATAAGAAGGAATATCACTGTGCCGAATGGAAACAAATAGAATAGAAACTTGAACTTGCTTGCATAAAGTTTTTTTTCTGAAGTGAACTACATCACCAACATGAGGTACCTAAATAAGTGAGTAGTAGTAGTAGAATGCATAGCTGTAGGTAGTAAGTTGAGTAGCTGTGTGTTTATTTATGCATTTGTACTTTATATCCACATATTAGTACAGAAAAGAACGGAACAGTGAAGAGGAGATAAAGAGACTCGTGCATTGAATGGCTTGGAATTCTTTATGTATCATCTCGTACTGTACAAGTACCTAAGTTTGCAAACTTAAGCTCGAGAAATACTACTACTACAACTTACAACACGCAGACCATCTATTCTAACCGAGATCATCGAAGATGGTCAAGTCAACTCAAGGTAGTTTTTTATCTGAGCAGAGCAGACAGTGTATTGACTCTGTTTCAAATCTTTTTATTTTATATGGAAAGTTTAAAGGTGGAATGGAATCCACAGTAAAGTAAATGTAGTGCAGTTAAGTCAGGTGAATAGATCTGAGCCGACTCCTTGAGCTTTATACCTTTTTGTACTCACACTCAAACGCACATCTCAAATCTATACATTAATATTGTGAAGTGGATTTGCAGTCGACTTGAGCATCTTCGTTTGGATTTATATCTTTAAATTTTTAGTGTCTTACTCTTGTGTATAGTATATCTATAAAAGTAAATGTACTTCTTTCGTAATGTCTTCATGTGTCTACTTAGTAGATCTGTAATGAAGTCTCTTATAATAACCAGTATGATAAGACGAGAGCACAATGGAGTGGTAATACAAATAAGAAGCTTTTTCTCCATCCCCGTCATTTGTAACGGACTGGTTTAGTTTCAGACTGAAAAAGAACAAGGTAGACACTACTTTTTGTAGATACACTCTATGGCACATGCAATGACAAGGATTCGTATAGAGACACTATAAATAATAGTTAGTACTGTGAGAAGCTAGAGACTGGACTCTGGAGTGGACTTGTAGTACTTATTGTGTGTGCTTTACTTTATAAAGCGATTGATTTTTTCTTATTGTCTCTCATCCCATTCTTTTGCAATGCAATTTCCTTTCTCCTTTGCCTTGGCTGTCTGTCACTTTTCTGCCGTCGAGTTGCATTGCACTGCACATTACTATAGAATTGTAGTACAGAGAACATTTCATTCCGTTTGACTAGCCATGTCATGTCATGTCAGACTCGGAATGATTTTTACACTCGTGCATGCCTTCGTCTCTGGCTCGTCTGGTTTGGCCGACTTCGCCGTTGACTTAACTTAACTCGTCTTGATTATGTGGAGCTTCCTTTGGTTTCACTTCACTTACATAAGGAGTCTCTAATCCTTTATTGTTCACTCAAATTAAGCTGCCGTGTCCATTCACTCATACAATCTACTTTTATTTACGTTTTTCTTTTCTCTCCTGCGTGTTCCCATTTACACCGCCGTACCTAATAAAGTGTTACCTTTACCAACCTAACCCCGTGGTTTTACCTAGTTTATTATTTCCTCGCACCTATCCAATTAAAATCATTTACCATTCTATCACGACATTCCACTATTTAACAGCTCATGTAGCCAGTTTCTTTTGCCGATTTTTCTTTAGCTGCTATATACAATTGCGAAAAGGTATGTGCAAATAAAGATATGCAAACCCCTTGTTATTGCAATGGGAAAGGAATGAAAAATACAAAATGCTATTATACTCTAAGAAAAAGCAAATCTATCGCTAATTTGAGATTTGCAACCTGTTCTCCTTCCCCACTGACTTTAACAAAAGTTATTTTCCTTTTGATTGCTTAGCGTGGCAAAGCATGGCAGGACATGACACGAGAAAAGCACATCATATTATTAGTAAATGTATTTTTAACCGAAAACTATTAGGTGTACTACAAAAGTATTACCAAGTTATAGTAACTGTTTTATATAGCCTATACTTATTACGTTTGTCGGCTGATGTGCATGATATATGTGATGGGTGTGGAAAACAGAAACTTTGACTTATTTTGGGTGCCTTGCCTTCTAGTTCACCATCATCACTTACGCTAGTCCTTTGCATATTGATTTCCAGTAAAGTCAGTTTTGACGCAATAATAAATGACTACTACTATCAGTAGGTACTAAATAACAAGAAATTGAAACACTTCTCAAACATTATTAAACTATTTTATGCACTATATATGAGCCAGTACCTTATGATTAAGTAGCATGTTCTATTTGAAGTTAAAGGAAACTGACGAGTGCCCATTAGAGGCATTAAGGCCAATTTAGCTTGTATCAAAAGTTTTATTGTATTATACATTTGCGTAGGAAGTTTTCTATTTGAAAGGGAATAATGTTAATACGTTTGATAGTCTTATGCACATAATTAGGTGTTGCCTTTTGCTTTGTGTCCAATTATATACGAACTACCAGCTTAATAATTCGCGGAATAATATATTCCTACATAATAGGCAAACAAGTGCCTAAGTCTTTACACAACCCTTTTAGAGTGTACAAACAAATAAAATGTTCCCAGTCAGAATTAATGAATATGAATTACTACATCGTTGGTAATTTGAATTTGAATTCGATATGGAATCTTGTTTTGATTCTAAATACGACATGAATTATCTAATGAATTTTATCTTACACTGTAATATATCACCTGATACCATTAGTTGCCTTTGAATCCCCTTCTTAGGCACCTACAGGATTTACATGGAAAGATAAGTGTAGTTGAATTATGTAGCATTATCTAATACAAGTATATACATAGTGCCTCTATGAAACTACACTCATTGATACTGTATCTTGCTTTGCGTTGAGATAATGAATATTTATTAAAGCGACCCGAGTACAGCACACGAGTCAAACTCGTCTTAGTTCAGTTTGTGACCAAAGTTGCTATATAGATATAGGAATGTATGTATAATGCGTATCTTTTTATAAATGTGCATTAAGGCATAGCACTTTAGGTAGTTCTATATGTCAGAGATTCGCACAGATATAGCTGGGAGGAAAACAGATCTCTTTTATTTTATTTAATACTTGAGCATTAGCCTCGTGTAATATTGTTTAATGTTTCCGTTTGATTTAAAGTCTCTCTGTGAGTCTCGGCTTTCTTACAGTTACGTACCTAAGTCGGCTGAACTCCCATAACCTAACATTCCCTCTGTGGACTTTTACTTCTGACAATGAGACATGACTTTATGTGTAGACTAAGGTACACTTACACATTACTAAGTATGTGCTGTCTCTAATAGTCAGAGGCAGGCAGAGGACTATAAGTAGCACATGTGCAAATACTACAGAGATACACATGAGAAATGAAATAGAGAACGACATCGCATATTTGCGAAATTACACTATAGTACATGCATGAGTATGTTTTAGCGCAGTATGCAAATTGGCATTCGTACAGATAAATATGAATATAAAGTGACGTAATGTTATGTATGTAATGCAAAATAAAATAAACTAAGTGTAGATAGCACTGTGCTTTCTATAGTTTGCTATTAGTGACAGTAGACTTATATTGGCCCATCCTCTACATGGATATGTATCTACAAGTTATCTGCACACACAAGTTTTACATTCCATGTGACATAGATCCTACTTATACGTTCTCGGCTACATAAAGGAAAACAGAAACTAGAAATTCGAATGAAATGGCATTCTAATGTAATAATCTAATGTAACATAATGTAATGTAGTAATGGGATGCAAATTCAAATCTCATGTTCCCTCGTGTTCCTATTTCATGTGCTCAACAAACAAAGACATAGAAAGGACACATGAACCTAATACTAAATAAATAATATTAATAATATTAGCGAATACTCCTTTCCTCTATATATAAGTACTTACTTACTTCTTATCTTACAGTCTAAAAAATGTCACATAAAGTTCTATGAGTAGGTATTCCATTTAAATTCCAAGTCCATACATGTCCTATATAGTAATTCCGTATATTGAAGAGCTAATAATATCAGTAGAGTTGTAATTCAATTTTGAAAAAAGGGGAGTAGTACTACAGGAGTAGTAGAAATGTGGTTTACTTGGTTTGGCGGTTCTTCACTTGGCTATTTATACTTATTTGGTATTATTGTGACTAAGAACTGTGTTTAGTGAGTATGGAATATGTACACCTTATGTATGTGGTATAGAGCTTAGAAAAGATATTATTTAGCTATAGGTATAAATTATATAGGGCTTAAGACAGTTTCTCGAGTTTGGCAGAAGAAAAGAATAGTAAATCCAAGCCAATTGTGAATTGTGATTTGATTGTGTTATCCTCGGCACTCAGTCAGTTCCATTCGTATTGTTGTTCTTGTTTTGTATGAGGTTTAGTTCTGTTCTGGACTCGACTCCTCTTCTTCACATCCCATCAACATAACAGTCAAGTCAAAGTAAAGCTTCGCCAAGCCGACTCATCTTCAGTCGCTCAAGCAGGCAAAAAATCTTTATGCAAAAACGTAGGAGATTGAGAAGAAGTGCGCTAAGTAAGAAGAGCTTAGCTCAAATTGCCTTCCCCGACTCTCTGCCTGCCTTGGCTTTATTTGGTATCCTATGAACCGTATGCCCTGCTTTGAATGATTTCCTTTCATTCAAGTGTTAAAGGGCTTCTCACACAGACCTAACTAAACGAAACTCCCAAAGGCTTTTTAATACTAGTCTACGCATACATAATAATACTCACACACTCAACTCTGCATATATTTATTTTCGTATATTGCACATTTAGCTATCTCTACTTAGCCTCTCTTGCGTACCTCTCCCAATATGAAATCCTAAGCTCTAAGATAAATCTCAACTCATCTAAAAGAGCTCCTTGCTCTGAGACTATGTCGTGCTTGGCCAGAAAAGTCGAGAGTAAGTAAGTACTTTAGTGGAAGACGTCACCTCATCCTCCTATCAGGTAATTCACATCATTTTCCACGGAATGTACAACACGGAATGGAAACAGCCAAGAGAATTCATCCAGCCGAATGGAATAATATAATAATAACATGAGAAAATTGAGTTGCCATTCTATAAACTTTTACTGGCTCACTTCTATCCCTACACTTCTCTTTTTAACTCTATCCTAGACTACTAGACTAGACTCCTGTCTCCTCAAACTGCAACGACCAACTTGTGTCAAGAGTCAACACACTTCATGCGGTCGCTTTTCCTTCACATTTTCGCAAACTTCATTTGCCTTCCAACCAAAAGTGCATTACTTCTGAACTGCATAGAACCCTAAGCAAACTAAGGCATCCTATAACCTCCCATCGTATTATTCGCATTATCTATTAGTTTCTTGCTGTTCACACAGCATTTATCATCTCGCACGTGTAAAAGCGTGACACGTCAAAAAAATAATAATCCATTTTCAAGAAATCATTAGTTTCTACAGCAAAAACTACTTGGGATGGTTAGAATATAATATCATTGTTGTATGTTTACAACCGAATCACTTCTGTGAAGCTATAGAGTTTAGCAATAGTTCAATTTTAAATACAGCTTGGTTCTCGTTTTTATAGCTAGGGAATATTGAGTGAAGATAAAGAGATATTAGAGCAATGGACCCGTAAAACGCACACACATTACTATTCCAGTCTATATATGGCATTTGAATAGGAGTCATATACAAAAGTAGGTGCTCGGTACTATGGGGCTTGTTCACATATACGTACACTATTGTCATATGGAAATAATAACATAATCAGCACAAGAGAGTGATTTGCATACGATGTCATCTTCTTTTGAGCAGTTTGGACGAGATAGTACGCTCTGATAGGATAACATGTTCAAGTTTAGAGCTCATCCACTGAGGTAATAATATATAAATGACATTTGGTTGCTGTTATATCTACGTAGGAAGAATGCCTATTCTGTGGGAGTCTGATCTCTCGGCTTGAGAAAACCTTATTCATGTCTTTTTATCGTGTACCTTAAAGAATGCAAACTAGTGCAATGTGATAACGTACATTATATTATTATGGCCTGATGCAATTTGGGGTTAGTAGTATATTGTATACATACTATAATATACTCTACTCTATATTAGGTTCTTATTTTATAACGATCCAACGATAAGTAATATGCTTTAGCAAGTCTTAGTTGTGGGTTTATGCATTTTCTATTAATCATCTACGTATTATACTTGCCACAGAATTATCTGTATGGTTAACTACATAGTAATACTCCCAACACTTATTGAATTGCCAATTTATAATACTGACATAAGTCAACAAAGAGTGCATGTAGATATAGGTAGAAAGTGAGTGAAGCTTAAAACATTTTACAAAGGTATCAGAAATGGAGTAATCTTGTCTGATTGTAATTTATTGAAGGCTGACTATATTTCCCTATTAGAAGTTAATACAAGAAGCGTGTTGAGTTTCGAATTACGAGAAGGTTGACTGACTTTCATTTCACCTTTTCATCCTATACATGATATAACCTGAATCACTATAATTATTATCTACTTACTCCACTTTGTGTAATATGTAGTACAAAGTACAACTGCAGAACATGAAACAGTAGAAGCAAGTCAAACTTGGTTTAGTTTTACTGAAGGTGTAGTCAATATTAAAATGTCAATTATTCTGTTTACATTATCTGCTGATACACTAGCGTTTGTGTGCCTAGTCAGACTCACTCAAGCGTAGTATTTCCGCTTTCGGAAATAAGTGATTTAGATTTTCCCATTTTGGAATTCAAGGAATTTGTAAATCTTGTGTATATATTTGGGCAGATATTAAATATATGTGTACCCATCTACCTATATTTATAATTGCACCCGCCGCACCCAAGTATGTATTGGCACAAGAAAGTTAAATTACCAGGACACAAACACACTTGTAGGAAACCCTATATTCATTACCCTTTCATTTATCTCTCAAGCATTGAGCGTACTTAAGTAATTATACAGATAACTATTGTACTCTAACTCTATTGTACTATAACTACTTAGGAGTCGACGCAGCAAGAGAAGGCTTAGATGAAATAAATAAAAAGGAGTAATTTTAATAGGACAAAGTGGAAAGATTTAAGCATTACACTTTGTATGATGAAACTGGGTTTAATTGTATCAATGTTCCAGAAGGAAGATTCAGACAGCATAGCTTAGAGAGGAAGTGGTATGTGGTAGGGAGCTGGAGTCGTCAGGAAGGTTTCGTCACATTTCAATTTCATCCAATCTGTTCATTTCTCTGGGCTTGTCATCTCAAACTGAACCGAGTGCTCTGGTTTGGTTTGACTGCCTCTAGTCAAGCCAGCCAGCTAATGCAATGACATAGCGAAGGAAACCAAGTAGGAGCTTAGCAAGTAGGCACTTGACATCAAGGAGGCTCGCATATTATTCCATTTTAGTCCTGTTGCAATGCAGCTCAAGTATGATACATAAATTCAAATTTAATAGGTCCTTTAGCAGTAGAAGCCGCAGTTTTATATAGTAATTCATTTGTAAGTGAGTGAGAGGGGAGTCTTGGCAGAATCTGTCTCCATCTCACTTACATCGGAAACTGAACTACTTATCTGAGATTGCAGGTGAGCTGATGTAATAATGTTAATGCATCCCTATAGTGTAACAAACAGTATTAAACTGAGGATGGGATAGTATTTAGGTAATGTACGTAGCATATGATTCGAATATTCAAGTACGTGAATTAGAATAACTGAATAGTGCAAAGGAAAAAGCCAGAGCTGGATTAGAGCGAAGCAAAAGTCAAATCGAAAATGGTAAGGCATAATAGCAAGAGCAACAAAGTCGTGATGTGTTGACAGGGCATGGCCAAAAACTCAAATACCCGGAGGTTAGATGCGAAACAATCTAGATAACATGTCTGTCTGTCTTTTATAGTCTCTGCCTGATTCCTCAGCTCTACCCTTCTACTCTATTTTCCTCACGTAGTGTCTCTGACTTGTAGTTTTACCAAACAATACGCTAAGTGTATCATTGTTTCTCTATTCAGCATTAATGCGTGCATACCTTGTGCAAATACCAACATGCAAGTTATAAGGAACAATAAGTACAATTCTTAAGTATTAACTATGACGAATCAATGAGCGAGAGATATGGTGTAGGCAGATGTGCACTCTTCGAAATTGTGATTCAGCATCCACGTAAACCGTAGAATATGCCAGGAGAAATGATTCACCCAGAAAGGATCAAGGGTTGTTCAACAATCTCTTCTTTTTGTTCAAATGCCCGGACGTAAGTAAGGTGGCTTTTATTTTGTTTGTACCTGCTGGACTTTCGAATTTTCTGCTGGACTTCACCAGACGTTATCCACTTAGCCCTTTAGCAATAAAAGTATTACAGCCAACTTATGGTATCAAAAATAGAACCAACTTGCTATTGTCGACATTATTTTTAATTACTGGTATACCTTGTTCTTAATAACGAAGTTTGCCTTATAGAATAAAGTGCTAATCGACCAAGTCCTGGTTTCATTAGTGTGTAAACACAATATGAGTCGTGTCGAGTTAATTTAATGTGTTTAACATTCGTTAAATTAATCTGCCTTAATAAGGATTTCTCAAGAATGCAAACTGTTATGGTTGTATGTGTATAGGCAAGTAGGTCTATGTCCCAGCACAATGGTATTTACAAACGAGAGGTTGGTTCTCTCAATGTAAAGGCGGACGTCATTATAAACGATAGCATACGCTTTAGTGATTTCAAAGAGAGATGTCTTTTCCATTGTTTATTCCTTTCTTACAAACAATGTACAAAATAGTGGGCTGCATGCAAGTGCAGTACAGTAGGAGAGTACGAAATCGATGGATTTAGATCAAGATGTAGATAAAGCACATAAGTCAGATTTAGTCCGAAACATTTTTCAATGGGTACACCCGTTTTTCCGGAACGGAAAGCAAGTAGGACAAGATAGGCCTGCTCTGCTTAGCCATGCCAACTCCAAGAAACTAACCAAATAAGTTCCGTCTGGACTTGACTGCATTGCTGGACACGAAAATCAGTTGCATTGCCATATAGCAGTTGGTCACTTCTTTCTGGGTGCATGGAGGGAGGACAGTGAGTTAGGTAGCCTTAATATCGCACACACACACAGCTCGTGCTAGGAAGTGTAAGGACACAGGCAAAAAGCAAATTCGGGTCTGCAGGGGACCTCCGATGAAAAATTAAAATACTTTTTTCTTCCGTAGTCACATAGATTCTTGATTATATTAAGCAACATAATGGTTGTTGCTTTGTGTGCACAAGTGCAGTTAGTTAGTCACTCAGTTAGTTACTTAGTGCCCAAGTCAAGTTAAGCCTTAAGTGTTGCTCTACATGGAAGTAGAGGGCCGTGCTGCGAGCTCTATCAGATTTTCAGTTTGGGCTGACTTGACGAGCTGAGGTTTTAATTAATAATGCTCAGGGTGCTGTTTGGATAATTTATGAATATAATACATGAGATTCGCGTCCGGAGAAATTACATACACCCTATTTCATACCACAAGCACATAATAATATATGCACGTACTTATACACAGTATGGACATTACATAAGCAATTTGCCTTATAGTATTTATGTAAGTTGGCTTTTCGACCATTGCTCACGATCAACTCAAATAATTTACATTAATACATTAACTACATTATATGCAATGTAGAACTGCTAAAGGTCTTGACTCTTAAAGATATTGCGTTACTCTTGTTAGGGTCTCTATAATATCATGCATGAGCATGCTGGTTCGGATTCAAACGCTGTTTGTAATAGTATCACACACAATGCAAATACAATGCCAGCTATTGCTTTGTGATTGATGGACGAAAGCACGCAATGGATTGCTGAGGAATAACAAGTGAAATGAAGTTCAGTTATAACCTTGCATGGCAATATACTCCACATTAGCTACACACATCATCTCGGACATGGAACTCTGGAGTGAGAGAACATGCACAATGGAAATACAAAGCAATCCCTTCAAATCCCCTCAAATTGTCTGCTTTCCTCTGACTTCTGACTGATTGTGAGGAAAGGAATTGTGTAAAGTTGGTGTGCGACTTACATTTCAGTTGAGTTGATAACAACGCAACAGAACGACATAATTATAACAGAACAGAGACCAACATTGTGTCATTCATCTATATGTGCTAGCAATACATTAACTTATGAATTTGCTAACCAGTTCGGAGTACTTAGCAAAGAACAGGAAAACTACACAAAAGCAATGAATTATTAAACCAGGCCCAGTTACAGAACTCCTATTCATAGAATCTAAAGTAAATACACATTTAGTGACATTATTATATGCGACTAGCTATTTCACAAGATAGATTAGTCTGCCCCGTAATTTATGACGCACTATTAAATTGCATTATGGATGTAGTCTTTGTAGGATTATAATTTAGAACTTTCTGTGATTGTGAATGTAAAGACTGGCGTGAACTCAACTAGATTATCGCAATGTTCTGCTTTCCTTATTCTTATTTATTGAGAATTCTCGTTCAGATACACAAATCCATGCGAAAACTTTTGTCCTGCATGTACACAGTAAAGTAGGCATGTACAGGGTTATCTAAACCAACACGAATGGTTTGTGTAACTATGTTACTATTGCAAATGAAGAAAAGAGAAGCCGAGGGAGAGTTATCATAATAATTTGGATTCAATGACAAGGTAATAGATTACCGGTTAAATTACTTTGGTTTATTACACTGACATTTGTTTGCATTGCATTTCCCAGTTCTGGTATGTTGTCTATGTAAGCCGCGTCCTGGGATGCGATTTGTTTCCATATCACTTATCCACGTTCCATTCCTTATCTTATACTTCTGTAGTGCACAAGTGTACATGATACTTATAAAAATGTATTTATTCATACAGAACTGCAATATTCACCGAGTGTACTATGCTAAGAGCCAAGCAAATAACATCTGCTTTATTGTTATTGCGCTAGTTTCGTGTCTCTTCCGTCCGTCCGTCGGTCAGCTTCTCAGATAGCTGGACTTTAAATTGTGGCTTCTTTTTTATACGAGTCTGTACAGAAAGATTTTAATGTACTACAAACCAGAAGAGCATCTCTTGTATCTTTAATCTTCGCATTTTATTTGACTAAAGTGGAATGGACTGTTTAGAGGGGATGTGACCACGAATACTTTGACATGCGACACATAAAGATTACGAGACACCTTATTTTATTTCCGATGTGATTGTGATACAATGTGACTTATTATTTTACCGTAGAATACGTCAGGAGGAAAAAAGTTGACAACATTGTCACATTAGTGCCATTGTAGAGATTAGAGATATCTTTACATTCAACATGAGTTAATGCATATTATGTTCTTTAAATATTTAATAGCTAACTAAATACTAACAATCCTTATACCACTTTGGTCAGAGTTTCTATCTGGTGGGATTATATTGTGTGTTTTGTGTGTAGTGTCATGGTTAGGTGTGATTTGATGTGATTTGAATGTCAGGTTGGCAAAAGGCATGACAGATCTTACCATAATCACATGAAAGGATATGGCACAGATCAGAGCCTGGCTTCTTCGGCACAGATCCTTGTAATGCAAAGCGATATTGATCATTGTCTCTCTAAACGGGATTTGACATTTGGGCACCAGATTATAGCTAAAAGCTTTTCTTCTGTCGGAAAACAAGTAAATAAAATATCTGTGCTACGTGCACTGGGAAATAACAAAGTTTGCCTACAAGAATGGCAGACAAGTGCTGTAGACATTTACTCCATTTCCTACTACACACTAATATAAGTTCGTACTTTAAATATTTATCATGATTATTATCTTGGTAATAACAAACATTGCATTATGAGATGAGTAAATGAATATGTCATGTCGTATTTCACTTGATTTCTTTTGAATTCATGGCAGGAGGGACAACTTGAACTCAATTCATTTCTACTATCTGATGCATTGTGAAATTAATACGGTTTAGGTATAGGGAGTAGCAACTTTATAAATAGCGAGAGTTGTACATTAATCTAGGGTTTATATGTATAAGTGAGTATTGAGATGGAGTATCTGTTTTAGTATGCACAATAATATTATTACAACTCGAAAGGAGAAGAGTCGAAAGATTCTTTATCTTTTCCATTCTTATTCGCAGTGCAATCTGCATGCCACTTTTTACGGTGGTTGAGTTGACGTTAGCGTCGGTTTGCAGCTTTTCGTTGGTTTAGTTTCCTTGGCTCTGCTTCTCTCTTCCCTTGTCACACATGAGACATATTATTATGTACATGTCTGCATAATACTGCATTCAAAGTAAAATCCTTTTTGGAAGGACCCATAAGGAAATGAACCAACCCAATCTTAGTCACCTACATAATACGCCAGTAATGATATACATTATAAGTTCAGTTAAGTTAATATCTGAGATAGCATTTACTACTCACTCACTCCCAGTGTAATAAGCAAACGCGAATCTGCCTCCACACGTATAAAAGTAATTTGGTATCTGAGAGCGGAGCGTAAACGTATCTCATCGGCCTCAGTGACTAACTTTGCATGAGGAGATGATGATGATGATAAATTTCATGATGAGGATGAGAAAGATGAAATATTAGTTGTGGATGTGCAAGTGGGAGAGCTTCCTTGCCTTTTGCATGCTTTTGCTTTGGTTTCGTCTCCCCAGAAAGACTAAACTAACCCAAACTGAAGTGCAGCACATAAAAGTACATCGTTTAAGGCTTAGCTTCATCTTCTTGCAACACAACTCTTACACATCAACCCTTTTTTGGCTCACTTCACTTCAAGTCCTTACATCTCCGTCTTGGCTTCTTCACTCCAGTTCACTCTTTGCTCAGCTTCCTTCCTCTCCTTCCTGTTGAGTTGTTGTGCAAGGGACGTTATGCAATACTCGCCCAACATTCAAAATGAGACTTTGAATTTAGTTGACAAGACTTGACTGAGTTCATCTTTAATGCGGATCCATGTACATCTTTATGCTCTCCCAAATAAATCAGTCCTACTACAAAATGCCTTTTTGTCATCTCTTTCTTCTCACTAACCTATTTCTTACTAAACTTAGCTCGTTTCAACATTTCAAGTTTTACATAATTACTCCACATAAATAAGATTCTCTATGATTTCAGGATTTCACTAACGTTAGTGCTTACTAGCTTTTTTCAATTAATTTATTCCAAAATTATTTACTACTTATACATACACCGAAGTGCTTATCCTATGTGCACAGGAAAGTTAAATGTCACATCACTGCTATAGTCGATTAATAATTCCAATGTAAACGCTTTCCTAGAATTGAAGACGGTTGTCTTTCAACATTACAATAATGCAGCAGTACGTATTATATTTATTACATTTCCTAGAATTGATACACTTAGTGGTTTGAGCCTCCATGTGTGTATGAGTGAGGGATGTGAATGAGTGGAGCATGACATGACATGACATCTACAATGATGACAATTCATATTCTTGGCATAAGTAAGCAAACACTGAAGCAGTAGCTAAAATTACATGAAATATAAAATAAGAAAATTGTCAGTGGGTGTAATATATTATTTATGACGGTTTCTTCTCGAGCTTCCTTAAGTATGCCCTCACACATGTGGATTCAATTCAGTTGATTTCCCTGCGTGTATTGTAGCAATTAGAATATATAACCACCAAAAATTGTCGTTCACTTCACTTCAGTCACATAATTTAGTTAGTAGACATGACAGTTTGTTAGTTAGTTTTCAAAGTCGCCCTTATTCACTCAACTTGTTTATTTGACGACTTCCGTTTCAAGAGTCCTTAACATAAAATAAATATAAATCCACCCACAGCAAAATCCATCAGACACGATACAATTTATATCTCAAATGTACTTTTACAGTGCAAGTACTACAGCCGGGCATTATGCATGAATATTTTTATTTCAAGATTTATTTTTATTAAGTTTTTGTATGTATATCTTGAGTCTGTACAAACAGCTTTATGATTTTATTTGTAACTCACGTTCTCTGAGTTGAGATTCTAAAAAGCTCGTTTAGATTAAAAAAACACTCAAAACGACATAAGTGTAGAGATACAGAGATTAGGGTTATAGTATGTTGGTTGGTAGTTGATGTATGTTGACGAGGTGAGGATATTTTTTCCTAACTCATCTTGTCAGTCACGTCATCTGGACAAAACACTTGCTACGTGGCATTATGGTAGTAATATGATCATTACTCATAGACAGGTGCATTCGGTATACATTGACGAACAGTTTTTTAGTTTCAAAAGTGTCTTCTCCACTGCTGAGCCATAGAAAATTCCATCTCACACAAGAAAAACAGTAAAGCACAATGTAACAAGTGGAAGGACTACTAGTGTGATAAGCAAGGATAATGCTACGGAAAATGTGAGCAGAAAGGAATACTAATATTTAAATTAAATGAATCTGAATAGAGAGTCCCCGTATGCATCATAAGATTAATAATGAAATAAAAAGTCAAATTCTTCAATAGTCCCTCGTCTGGTGCTAAGTAAGTTATAATAACGTTATCTTGTGTTAGCCATGCATATCTCTGAGTAAGTGATGTGCCCGCCTATCAGATTCCTCTTCCTAAAAAATCGAAAAGAAGTAAATGGGATTTTTGGCGTTGGTTTGGTAAGATTAGTTGTGATGCATAGAGCGTCGCTTGGTGGCCAAGAGCCGGTCAGTCAGTCATCTTAAAGCCACCAGTCGAGAGATAGACAGACACATCACATCTTATCACAAGAATAATGCGGATTCTTGCATACTCATTTAGGTTTACTTGATTATCGAAGTTAAGGTAATATTATCACTTTTACACAACTAAATAGCAGAGAGAAGTTAGGGCTTGGCCAACCACAATTTACATCAAATCTTTACTACATCCCACAATATTTCTTTATTTCCCTGGGACCTACTACCTGAATATTAATGTACATACCGAAGTTTATTTATCGTTAAACAATATACCACCAAGAAAAGGTATTTAGAGACAGACACAACTTTAAGGTGACCATATAAAAATGCACACAGCTCAAAATATAATAAAATTCGACACCTTTACACGTTAAGTATCTACAGTCCATCTCTGTTGTGTAATAAACATCAATGACGATGTAGTATATGCAAACGAGTAGAATTCAAATAGCCAGTTAAGCCATTACTACTGACCAGGTACCTTTTGGGTTACTCTCCGCGAATGTTTTCACAGTTTTACTATTTAGATGTGAAATTAAAAA
>JABASH010001822.1:0-23578 GCA_019776445.1 Tomocerus maximus | reverse complement strand
ATCATAACAATAATAAAAGTAATTAGACAGGAATATTTCATTTATCTATGAATGAAACTATCACAGGGTTTTTACGAATAATATAAATGCATTGAATCGGGTTCTATGTCTATTTAAAAAAGAAGTTTGTAACACAGAATCTTTCTACAATCTAAATAGCACTCAAAAGGTTAACAAAACTTTCGTATGGAAAATAACTTCCTTTGTTAAGGATTTGCAAAGTTAACATTCCTGGTGAATTTTAATAAATTCAAGATTTTTAATTGATTTTCCCGTTTTCCTGCATAATATTTGTCTTTGTGATACAATAATATTAAGAGAAAGTCAAAGGTCCTTAGCATAGAACCTTAATTTGTCCCAAGGGATGTGTAAAAACAACCAAGAATGTTTTCTTTGCAAATACTTTGCATATCTAGCGACTGTGCAACTATTTAAAACTCCTGAAAGCTCATTAGTGAAAGACACATTAGTATAGCACCAACGATAATAGTAGTGCGATCAAAATTAATAATAGTAGCAGCACTGGCAGCAGGACTATCAACAGTTTCTGGTTTTCCGGCCACTGCTTTGATAAGATCATCTACTACAGCATTGAGAATTTTTTCGGAGTCACTTTGTTCTTCTGATTCCCCATCGTCCAAAGTTTCTGCATCTTCAGCCTCTGTATTTGCTGCTGCGGTTGTGTTGACATCTTCATCCGATTCACCAGAGTTTATTTCGGGAGCAGTAGTTGATCCAGTTTCAGCTGAATCTGTTGGCATTGGAAGTTCAAGTTTAACCGTTTCTTCATCCGACTCACTTGATGAAGATTTACTTGAATCCTCATTCGACTCACTTGAAGATGAAGATTCACTACTACTTGCAGATTTTATAATTGGGGCTGCTGTCGTTTCACCATCATCCTCTTCATTTGCATCTGGACTTGGAGTAGCGTCATCATTTGCGTCTGGAATAATTTCAGCTGCATCTGGACTCGGAGTAGTTTCATCGCTCTCATCATCAGGTATAATAGCAACGATAGAACCTTCTACCGCATCATTTGCATAATCATCTCCGTCATTCACAAAGGTTACTGTCATTTTACTCTCCATGAACTGGATGCGATTCTCATTTTCATTGCCTAATCCGTCAGATTTGTTATCATCGTCGGCTTCAAATATTACAGGACTTTCCTCAGCGTCACGCTCAGACATTGTGTTTTCAGCTTCGTCCTGTTCAATATTTCCAGAAGCTTCTAATGGACCTGCTACATCATTTTCCCCTCCTGTGGTACCCTCAGAAGAATCTGTATTTGGTAAAATTGACAATACTGAAACTGTTGGCTCTACTGTTTCGGAAGGAATTTCTTCGACATCATTCGCATCATTTTCTGAGCTGGATATCTTTAATGGAATTTCTGAGGGCTCTATCAAGGATGCTCCGCTGATATCTAATATTATTAATGGTACTTCTGTCGGGTTATTATTCTCCACGGAACCATCTCCTGCAGAATCATTTGCTTCTGGTGTCGCTTCTGTGGAAAACATTGACAGTACCTTTTTAATTTGTCGTACCTTATTAAATACCCCTGACAAAACACTTGAGTCATCTACAGATTCTTCTAAGGTCACTTCTGTCGGAATCACTGTTCCCGAAATTAATTCTCCGGAATTGAGTTCTACGATTGCTTCTGTTTGATTATTTTCTTCTGGAGTCGATTGGGTAGAAAATGCTAATAATACCTTTGATATCAATCGGACTTTATTAAGGACCTTCGATAATGCACCGGAGTCATCAGCAGTGTCATCTGATTCAGATACTGGTTCTGTTGTTAGAATTTCCGATGCAATACGATTAATTTCCAAAATTGCTTCTGTTTCACCATTTTCTAAGGCAACTTCTGTTGGACTAACTTCTTCTGGAGTTGCTTGAGTAGAGAATGCTAATAACACCTTTGATATCAGCCGTACTTTGTTAAATACGTTGGATAACGTACTTGAGTTATCGACAATATCTTCCGATTTATCCGGTTCTGCTGTTAGACCTTCCAATGTGGTTGGGTTAATCGCCAATATTGTTTCAGTTCCATCATTTTCTTCTCCTGTTGAGCTAAGTTCTTCTGGAGTTGTCTGTGTTGAAAATACTGCTAATATTTTTGATACAAGGGATTCCCCTCCAATGATTCCCGTGGGGGCGGATTCGTCCACGACCGACTCTGAAGTAACTAACAATTCTTCGGGGACACTTTCTAGATTTTCTGTAGGAGTAGACTCTTCTGAACCTATCACTGTGTTTTCTAAATTGCCTTCTTCCTTTTCATCTTCCTTTACTTCAAGCTCATTTCCAACCAATTCATTTTCACTTACGAATTCTTTAGAATGTGATTGTTCAGGAAGTGGTGTGGGGAGTAGATTTTCTCTGTCGACACCTTCAAGGTCAACAACTTCTAAGGGAGCATCTGTTCCTTTAGCTTTGGCCAAATCATTTTTCGCTGCCATCGCTGCAACAATAGCATTGACTTCTTTTTCTAAAGCTTTTTCTGTTGAATCAGGTTCTTCTAAGGATGCTTCTGTGTGCTCTTCTGAATCTTCTTGATTATATAATACTTCAGTTACTGTATTAGGATCTACGGTTCCTTCTGTCACTGTCTCAACTTCTTCAATTTCTCCATGTACCATATTAGGTTCTTCCGTTGCTTCTATTACTGCAACTGGTTCCTCATTCTCTTTAATTGCATCAATTATGGGCTCGTCGAATTTTTCGATTTCTGCATTTGGGTTTTCACTTTCTTCGATTTCTGCATTTGGTTTTTCAATTTCCTCGATTTCTGCATTTGGGTTTTCATTTTCTTCGATTTCTGCATTTGGTTTTTCAATTTCTTCGATTTCTGCATTTGGATTTTCACTTTCTTCGATTTCTGCATTTGGGTTTTCACTTTCTTCGACTTCGGTATTTGGTCCGTCATTTTCTTTTACTTCTGAATTTGATTGTTCTTCTACTACTACAATGATCGGTTCCTCCTCCTCAACTACATTGATCGGTTCTTCCTTTTCAATTACATTAATCGGTTCTTCCTCTTCAACGACATTAATCGGCTCTTCATTTTCTACTGCATTAATCGACTCTTCATTCTCTCCTGCATTAATCGGCTCTTCATTTTCTACTGTATTAATTGGCTCTTCATTTTCTACTGTATTAATTGGCTCTTCATTTTCTACTGCATTAATCGGCTCTTCGTTTTCTACTGCATTAATCGGCTCTTCATTTTCTACTTCATTGATAGTTTCTTTCTTTTCCTGCACTACATTAATCGGTTCGTCGTTTTCCTGTAGATTAATAGATTCTTCACCATCTGCTATTGTGTTAGGTTCTTCGGATATTACATCATCAGTCTCAATTTGTACAGGTGCTTCAGAAACTATTTCTGCTGATACACTATTTCGCAAAGTTTGCTGAGTAGTATGTGAATCTTCCATAAGTGCAGCTAAAAGTTTGGAATTTTTCAAAGGCACTAGTTCGTCGTGGTCATCTTGTAAATGGTCTCCGTCTTCTAAAGGAACTTCTCCAGACTCGGGTTTACTACTATCAACGATATATTCTGTATCAGTTAAAACAGCTTCTGGGGCATCATAGTACTCTCCGACTAAAGGTGGTTCCGACTCAGGTTCTTCCGCGACAGTCGGAGTTGTTGGATTAGGAATTTCTGCAGGTTGTGTTTCCTGTGATGTAAATTCTCTAGATTCTTCTAACACTTTTATTTCGTCTATATCTGGAACAACTGTTGATCTGTACTCTAGAATAGCACTCGGTGAAGCGAGTCTTGAGTTTGTAATTAGGAAGACCACCAATCCCATCAGCCATATCGACGATTTAAACATTTTTGCTCCTATTGTATTTATTTCTGCGGAAATAATAATAATACAAAATTGTTCTCAGGAATTGTCAATAAAATAAAATGTCCATCTGCGACAAATATTTGCGAAATGAAAAATGGAAAATGTAATGAAAACGATCAATCTTACTTACAGTTTCTAGCAGGAGCAATCCCAATGGAGTAATTAGTTAGTAGAGAATCTCCTGTGGTAATTTTCACACAGAGAGAGAAATCAAAGCAATCGGAGTGGATAGGAGTTGAAACCGCAAGGATGCAGAAATGCAAATAAGATAAACATACCATGGGATTCTGGTAGACAGAAATCTTTGAGCATTTAGTACCGAATTCATTTCGATTGTGTATTGTAACTGTGTCGGAGAGTAAATTCAAGGAAGATAGTGTACAACAACATTACGAGACAAGGAACCTAGGAAGTATTATGTTGGTAGAGGCAGAGAGATAGGCCTTGTCATAGTTGTCCTCGTCCCTCTGAAAGCTAAAATTAATTCCTATGTTCTATTATACATGTATATCTAAAAATACCAAACCGTCATAATAACATGCGCCGTTTTACGTTTTTGTCTGAACGTAATAGAAACACGAGTTAACATAATATCGAGGATGCTGCAGCGTAATCTTAAAAAGCGTTGCTGTTTTAGTAACCTATATATCCACGGATAACTTAGCTCAGCTTCTCCTATCAGTATCTTACAGGTTTCCGTTGCAATAGGTGCAAATTAACATGTTCTGTCTGCAGCGAAGTATAGCTCCCAAACAAGGATGTCATGAGCATCTTATACTGCATTACTTAACTGTGCACTAGTCTGTCCCCAACATTTTTTCTTGGCTCCAACCAAAGTGACAATGAATAGTTTTCTTAAGAAGCTTTGCAAAAAGTGTCTCCTTTTCTCATTTATCCACGAGCAGAAAAGTGTCTCTTTTCTAAATTTAGATTTTACAGGGTTTTACTTAGGTACACTTTCAAATTGTAAAAAAACATCAATTTTATCCAATCCTTAATGAGCTTTTCGTTAACACTACATTTCTAAATTCTAATCAGATCTAATTCTGATACCTATTAAAACGTGTCAATCCGTGCTATTAGGATTATACTGTAAATTAAACCCAATTAAAGTTTATTTTCGTACAAAATCAATGTCTCAGCTCTAATCACTTTAACCATCAACACTCATTTTCCTCTAAAGACACACCCTAAATACTTTTGAATGTTAATGCTATTCAATAACAAGGTCATACACTCATATACCAATATCAACATTTTATTTGGCAGTATAATCATTGATTTACATATAGCTAAATGAAGACTACTTAGACTACAAATGTTAGAAACCAAGTTGGCTTTTAGTTCAGGACCGAACAAAGGTAACTATTGTTAATATAGATGACAGAATGCACAGGATAAACATATTTTCAAGAATTCAAATTGCATTTCTTTAATTCGTCACAGAAAAGTAAAAGCATAGAAATATCACCGTATTTTAATGACAATGTTAGTTGGAAAATCGTTGATTCAAAACACAATGTTAAAAGGCCAGTGCTTGTGATCCTTCACCCATTCCATATGACAGTTTCTGCCATTGCAATCAAAAGAACTGATATACTCCATATCTGCATCAGAAAGAGTAAAGTCGAAAATGGAAATATTTTCCAACAGACGCGTCTTGCTAACTGTTTTCGGAATAGTAACCACATTGCGTTGGACCTGGTGATCATCAAATCAAATTAGAAATTCCCATTTTAAGTTCTGTCAAATTCATACTTTGAATTCACTTACCGCCCAACGTAATACGATTTGAGCCGAAGATTTGTTGTACTTTTTCCCTAATTCCACAAGTTTAGGGTCTTCCAACAATTTAGGGTCCTCTGGTTTAGCCCAAGGCCTATCAGCAGACCCGAGGGGACTGTATCCTGTCACAACTATATCCTTAGACTTGCAAAAGTCAATCAATTTCTGTTGGTTCAGGTATGGATGAATTTCCACCTATCCAAAAAAGAAATTACATCTTTAGTATAAAATGATTATTTCCTTAAAACAAACTCTTGAACTATGCACACAGATTTGAGTGATTAGTTATGACGTCCGTACTTGATTGACAGTTGGTTTAATGGTGCAGGCTTTAAGTATGCGTTCCAACTGTTCACTATTAAAGTTGGAGAGCCCAATTGATTTAACTAAGCCTTGTTTAACAGCCTCTTCCAAAGCCTTCCACGTGTCAAGGTAGTCAACATCGCTGTATAGAATTTGGTTGTCTTCACCCCTGGGGAAAAGATCCCCATCCTCTTTGTACCCAAATGGCCAATGGATTAGGTACAAGTCTAAATATTCCAGTCCGAAATCCTCCAGTGATTTCTTCACAGCTGGGATCACCAAATCTGGGCGATGGAATGTATTCCAAAGCTATATTGGAGCAAAAGAACATTGGTAGACTTTTTTCTAAAATAATTTAGCATATGTTGAAAACAACATTTTACACACCTTGCTAACAACGAATAAATCTTCTCGCTTTACGACACCCTCTTCAAATTTAGCCTTTAGTGCGGCTCCAACTTCAGCTTCATTTTGGTAGGCTCGGGCTCCATCAATATGTCTGTAGCCAATGTCAATAGCGTCTTTAACAGCTTGAGTAACTTCACCAGGTTTGGACTAGGACATTTAAAACATTTTCGTATACTATATAAGTAGATATGTGAAAAATGAATTTTTCAATGCTGTATAATAGGAACTAACCTTCCAGGTGCCTAACCCAAAAGCTGGAATTTCTAGTCCATTATTGAGTTTCAATTTTGGGACTGCCTTAGCTACTTTGGCCATGGTATCTAAAGAGCGAACAAAATACATCATTTAAATACAACGACAAGCAAACCTACACAATTCTACGACATAGATTTACCGACAGTAATTTTTTTAGCAAAGACTTTTTAATTAAGTTGTGTAAAAAATTTTAAAATTACCGATTTTGGTTATGTAACAGTTGTTCTGTTGTTTCTAAATTCCGATCTGTTGAACCGGCAATCGCTGTTTTGGATTCGCGGAATTCACCTTCAACTTCAATAACCTTCACCGAGAACACGTAGTTTAGACTGCAGAAGAGAGCCGACGAAAGAGTTTAATTATGTGGGCTTCGTGGTGTGTTCACCAACCTATTTCTCGAACCAGACATAAGTGGTATCGTAAAAGTACTAAGTAAACCTAATCTAACACTCCATTTGGCTTATCACTTTATTCACAAGTATGCTATACAGAACTTCACTCAATAAAATGATGATGATATAATCCGACAATCCTCATCAGTGCATATACTTAAGTAACTCGTAGCGCATGCATTTTATAGCTATTTATTAACAGCAAAATGGCTTTCAAGGATTTTTGCAACTTTGCATCGAGTAGATCGGTCAGCACATTATTATATAAGCAAGTATGCAATTGCAGTTAGAATCTTGTTTTCTTCTATGTTTTTACATAAACATAATATTTGGTAAACTATTTCTCAAATTCCAAGCATTAAAAGAGCTGAAATTGTTTCTGTGGATGATTATTCCTTCATTATGCTGTTTATCTCCATTTGCAAGAAAGCATCATTAAGAGGTATATAGATCGTGGAGTGAGTAATATTCGTTAGTGATACACCGAAGGAATACTGAAACTTGCGTGGCTGACAAACCGTTGCGTTAATTATCCCATAATTGTCACGGTGTAATTAATCCCTGTCGTTTAAATTGAGATGACATCATTAGTAACATTTGCCATTACCCTGTAGTTTAAAGTCTGGCTGTTGTAGACAGATTTATTGAAAATGAATGTGGAGAGTATTTCCTAATCCAGTTTTTATTTGTTTAAGATACTTTGTGTAATCACTTTAAACCAGACAGGATAGAAAGACTAACGAAAACTCAGAATCACACACACGCGTGTTTACTAAGAAGTAGATAAACTTTCTGGCATGTTTACTTTGTATATATTTATTACAATTTGTCCCAAGAAAAAAATGCCCTACATCCCTTCAATAGTTTCATGGGTGTATAAAACAGAGCACAGAGATATTTAAATATGCTCTGAAGTTCTGATTACACTATTCTGGTTCACGAAGAATTACACCACATTGATCTTAATCGTATTGAATTGGCTGTTATATCGGTGATCATGTATACTCTTACCAATGAATTTGCCATGTTTGTGATAAAATTAAAACGGATCATTCGTCCACATATAATATGGATGAGACAAACTATATACATGCTATTTGATCAAGTGATCTATTAAAACTAAACACAACAAATAAATGAGTAATAGCAAGAATGACAAATGTCGAATAATTCTATCTATTTATTATGTACAAAAACATTGAAAATCAGTTTAAAAAGTAGCCAGACTAACATAAAATGGTTTTGTTCGGTAACATGTCTACAATGACCTCAGTTCCTGCTGACAGTCTTCATAAATAAATAAAACATGACTATATTTACTGTTGTTTGTACACACATTAATTATTAATTGCACACATTATTAGTACTCCTGAATTATAAGAAACATTATTTTAAGCGTTAGGTAACAGAAAGGGAATTAATGTGAGCGTTAATGTTTCCATTGGGTTTTGGTAGGTTGAATATGTAAAAACATTTTCTAGCTTTTTTACTTTAAATGAGCTTGTATTTCATCTAAAGACTTTCCTTTGGTTTCCGGAACAAAGAAATAAACAAATAGAAATCCAATTCCACAAATACAGGAAATGAACCAGTAGCCTCCGTTGTCCCCAAAAAAGTTCAATATATCAACGAAAAAGTATATCCCAGCAATTGAAACCAGACGAGACCAAGTACTTATGATTGCGGATGCAATTCCTAAAAAATTATGAAGTGTGTTTAGTTTAAGAAATAATGCAATAAAATTTGAAAGTTATAGGAAGATTACCTTTAGCATTGGGAGGAACTGTCTCCCCGACCACTACCCAGGGAAGTGGGGCTATTCCAATTGAACATGACACTACATACCCAATGAGACTTGCAATAGGCAACCAACTTAAGTACGATAATGTATAGTCCGCATCAAGGATTTTCATGTGAAAATAAACGCCCAAAGAAATCAGAGACAGAGAAGTCAGAGCCAAGGACGTTAGAAGCAAAACTCGGCGACCGAATCTTTACAAAAGTAAAATACCAATATAATGCATTTAGCTATTCTTTTAGATTAATTTTGTGTAAGATATGATTCTGAATGTATATTGTGGATGATACATAAACATAATGATATACGAATCATCACTACGATTTGCTCACCTGTCGACAAGAAAAAATGGAACTATGTTGACAGCCTAAATAGAAAAGGTGATTATGATTTTATAATCCTAAATAAACCCACCTGCAAATTGCAGTATAATACGAAAGATGGTGTTTAACATACAGATTGCGTAGCTCCGATGATTATAGTTGACATGTACTCGTCGTAAGAGCCAGCAGTTTGAAAAATGTCAACTGCGTATGTGAGTATGGGATTGATAAAAGATAATTGCAGGAATGTCATCAGCCCCAATCCTATAAAAACTGAATAAAGAGCTCCTTTATCAGTCAGGCATTTCCATCCTTTTTTCTCCAGCTTGCTTTTTTCCACACTACTGTGCATCTATAAGTTATATAGAGACAATAAGACATGGTTTATCAGAAAAAAATGTATTTATAAATGACATTTATGGATATTGTTCCTTATAAATTGTAAAAGCAGCGAGATAAATAATATTTTACCTGAGAAAATTCATTTTCAACTTGTTCAGGGGAAGTTGCACCTCTATACCATTGTAATGCTTTTAGAGCTTGGGTAGGTTTATTTATTTCAAGTAAATATCTCGGAGATTCAGGAAGAGTCATTAAGAAAACGTGATGTACTAATGGTAATATTCCACATGCAATAGCTTGCATTTTCCAAGATGTGTATGTCCCAATAATATATCTGAGAAATAAATAATTCATAATAAAAGATGCACCATCATAGAATATTGAACATCGCGAGATAAGCTTACACGTAGAGAGTTCCAAGACAAATCATCAATTCAAAGAAACATGTAAGCATTCCTCGGATATGAATTTCAGCGGATTCTGCGATGTAAACAGGAGCAAACATTCCATAGGAAGCGGCACATATTCCTGTATGAATAGAAAAGAATCTCTTTGAAATGATGGCATGAAATCACAAGTTGAATATGATATTCAGAGAATAAGTAATGAGCGTATGCCTGTGATAAATCTCCCGAGGTAAACGAAGGAAATATTTTGAGCGAAGGCAATAAAGGCCCAACCACACACAAATGGCAAAGTTATAATCTGAAGGCTTGTTCTTCTTCCAAATTTTTCTAGGCAGAAACCACCTATAGGACAGGCTAATAGGGCACTAAACTGTAAAAGAAAAATGTTCGACAATTATAAAAATTATTAGAAATGTGTGCTCTAATTCTAATTAGTAGTACGAAATTGCAAAGCTGCAAGTGTTTACATATAACATTGATGTGATCCAATTTTCTTGAAATCTTGATAATTCGCCAAGTTCTCCTCCATTTCGCATATCAGGGATTGCGGTCGCGGTCCAGAAAAACGCAGTGCCCATTGTAAAACCTCCAAAGTTGGCTAATGATGTCGAGAAAAGTAAACAGTAGGAATTAGAGCGTGTTATAATGTTTTTAGTTTCAATAACAAAACGTTTTTTCGCCAAGATTTACCTACTATTGCTGCATAATACTGAGGCAGTTGTTTCGGCTTGAAAGGTTTCTCAGCACAAGGTTTGCACTTTCCATTTTCAGTACCGGGTATCTTCTCAATGATGATAAACTCGCTTCCAGGTGGTTGTCGTGTTTCCATATTTGGCTCGGGAAAAGAAGTCACAATTCAGAGAAAAATCTGGAGAACAGATGCTCTTATGAGGATCTGATCTGTGAAAATGATGATCTTTCTCACCTGCTGTCCAAATCAGTAAAGAAGAGAAAAGGAGACACATTATTAAATAACTTTTAAAAGTATACACAGATAACGTTTACTAAATGATAGGAAGATTAATTTAGTAATGTTCCATATAAATGTAATCGTAATATCCGTATAAGACTTGTTATAACAGGTAAATTCAAGAGAAAAAATCTTGGGAAATCCATTATTCAACGAAAACTACATAATATACTATTCAAGACAATGCATATAATTACTATGCAATACATACGCTGCAATTAATAGCATTATCCAAAATCCAGTCTAATGAATGATCTAAATGATCAGCGCGCATCTACTTTTTATTCTGACAGGATAACTTTGATATGACAATCATTTAAATAGTAATAGCTACTTCAATGGCTACTTTAGCATTTTGACGCAACCTTTATACATATAAAGTAAATATACAAATACAACTGATTAAACGCATGTATCAAATCCATTGGGTGATAGAATGTTAGGTATTTTGAAATATATCAGATATCATCAATCATTTAGAGAGGTATCTAACGTTTATGATACCATGCATCCATAAACGATATAATGTATTCGGATGATGGAACAATTCCAATAACTGATAACTGTGATAACTAACTCGGGTGCACTTTGATGACATGAAGATAGCGTTCAATGATTATTATTATTACCAACAATGCTACTAACATAATTATCAAGAAATTTTTAAAATGAGATGTGCCTAATGCTTCTACTTAGCACTATACAAACAATTAGGAAATTCACAGACTTTCATTCAAAATGTATTAGCATTACACATATTTTTATTGGAAAACAGATATCTAATGTATTTACATAAAATCGTGCTTTTTTGTTAGGATATTATCAGCACTAACTTATAAGCAAAGTCATTAACTTTGCTTCACTAAATATTTTACTTAAGTACATTCTACTTGACTTTACACGTACATAGAATAGAGGTCGACTCTCGATTAAACGGGTCGCCAGAGACAAAATGAAAAATGTATTAAAGAAGTAACTGAAACTAAAACATGGCAACTTCACTAGGAGGCATATTTATAATGGCTACAAGAATAGGAAGTCCAAGCTTCTTTCTTAAAACTACAACTCTAATCGTATCGGCTATCCCATTGCTATTAACGCTTTCGACACGAGTTTGAAATTTAATTTCAATTCCAGGAACCAAAAGGGGCACCTAAAAAATTCAATGGAAATTAATACAATTGTATATTACAATTCCATATTTTCATACCCATAAACTTGAACGATGAATTTACTGAATAATATTCCAACTATGAACAAAATCTTACATGAATAAACGGTGGGGACACATCGTAGAATTTATCATCCCAGTGAAAAAACAGTCCCAAGTCTGTGATCCCTGATCCGCCAGACCCACCACCGCCAATGTTCTGAATACCAATTCGTATGGAAAATGTTGGACCCAGTCCTAATACTTCTGCAGAGAGCTTGACTGAATCTTGCATTGGAGTTTGCTTCGTATTGATTACTTGCACAAGATTTCGAGCTGTGTCCAATTTCATTTTAAAGGCATCACGCTGGAACGCTCTATGCATACCTTTGAAATCAAATAAAGATGATCAGAAATCTGAACCGACTAGAATTATTTGAAAGACAACCTATCTTAAATTGATAGCTTACCAACAGAATTTTCTCTTTCTCTCATTGTTTGGTCAACAAAAAGTTTTGTTTTCTTAGGTATCGAAAGTTTCGGCGCAGCAGAACCATCTCGACCTTCAAGTTGAGGAGTAAAGTCTGCACTCCTTTTTAGAATTTTTACGTGAAGACTGCCTCCTACGAATACGAAATTAAAAATACTTAAGCATAGCAATACCAAACAATACAAGACTTATAATTTACAAGTTATTTTTTCATGATTTGCATAATTTCCCGAAGACCATTTTGATTTAATTTATAGAATTCTTAAAGATATTTACATACCTTGCGTGATCACTACCAGACTGTTACATTCCCTTCCATACTGGCCGTAATATACAGCGGAAATGGATTCTGAAAAGTTGACCTTGTCCACAATTTCCCCAGAAGTCGTATACATACATACAGACCCATTTTGCAATCCAACAGCAACTAACTCCAGGTTCCTTTGCTTAAGTTGAACACGTTGGATACACGTAACTGGAGCATCTGTAGATGTGTTCCAATGTCTGTGTCCTTTATCGCTAAAACAGCTAATAGTAGAATCCATCAAAGCGACGATGATACTCGTTTCAAGGCAAACCACTCCAACGGGAGGTTTTGAAAGATTCAAAAGCGGTGCAACCCAGCCCCTACGTCCTATTAGCAATTGTCCGTTTCGGGTGGTGCAGGTTAAAGTGTAATCGATATCAAATAGCCCAGCCGTTGATAAAAACACTGGGACATCAACCAAAGTCAATTTTGCCTAAAATCAAAATATATGTTTTAAAAAAGCACATATTCTCATAACTGAAATAAATATTTACGAGGTAGTTAAAGCTATAATAATATATATGCCTCATCGATTGGTGTAAACGTTTCCGGATGGAGAACTAATATATCACAGTTTTCAGTTCCAATTACAAGACAGGCCAATGCATCCTCATCATTGTACGACTTTCTTAATGTACTCAAGCAAGTGACGATATTCTTCCTTTGAAGTATAGTGGCTTTATGAACTTCGATGAATGATTCTCGTTCATGCTCTGGTAAAGACAATAATTGCTGGGATTTTAGTGTCAATGCAGAAATGCCAACGGAACTTTGTAAATTTTGCAACAGCTCTACTAAAGTATCCACTGACTCGTACTAGTAAAGAAAATAGGAAAATTAAAATAACATTTCTCTTAAAGAGCATATGAGAAACATTCTTATAACATTGACGTATTTACTTGGCCCCAGATATCACGTTCCATTGGGTTTACAGGTAAAGATGGTAACACGGCCCGAAAGAAAGGACGTAAGTTTTTGTACACGTATATGTACTCCGAGGAGGCTACCGTTATCACTGAAAATATTCAGATTACTACTTCGTTAGACTTTGAATTAGTATACTTTGTAAAATTGGTCTAATAGTGTTGCACTTTGATTACCTGGCATTCTAGGAGTATCATTGTCAATAAACATTGGTGCCACAGCAGTTGGCATTTCTTGCAAAGATACTTCTGATTGGAGGCCTGTACCTTTATAAATCTAATAAACCAAGCAAAGTATTTATTCGTTAAAACAGAATTTAAATACAGTGCAGAGTGTAGAGAATTTTTAAAGGTGCGATAACTTCGTATAGTGATTTCGGAAGAGAGTATTAATTCCTACCTTTAGCTTTGAAGGAATGAAACCAGTCCCCAAATCAGCGATGATTAATCTATAATCCCCATCCCCCGCTAAATCCGCAGTTGAAATACAACTGGGGAATGTATATAACGTCGCTTGTGTGTCCGAGAATGCATCCAGCCACATCATTTTACATTAAAAATGGAAATCGAATGCCAAATCTATACTTGAATTACCACTAGCAATAACTTGTCACACAAATGGACATAATATTATTATAGACATTTACACTATTGCCATAAAAAAGAGTTTTCTGTGTATTTTATAATTCTCTTGAATTTCAAATATAGTGAACTACTGACGGACAGCACAGAACAGAGAACGTATAGTACGCAGAAGAGTGAAAGACAGTGTTGTGAATGTGTTGCCCGGAAACTGAACTGGACAAAACGACGAATAGCATGGCATTGGCGTACTAAGTACTATAACTCTCTAATCCTAAATTCAAACCATTCAAACCCTTTATAATACTGCGTACATTTTCGTTTACCCTATACATGCAATCACAATGAGAACGTTACTTACGGTACTAAAGTTTTTAACTAAAGAATTATTACAAATTATTCACGTGTACATTTATGGCATTATTAAATTGTCTTATCGTTTTATGTGCCCCTCTATTATACACTAATAAAACCTAGACTATGCTTTATACTATGAACAATCCAAAGATTGGAAATTTAATCGATATCTTGCACTTATGGTATTATGAAAGGGTCCTAAGAAACTTCCAGTTTGAAACTGGCATCCATATAACCTTTGACCCCAGAATACTTTTATGACAGATACTTTTTATAGCTGTGTTATACAATGGTTACTACTTTTATTAAAATTAGGGCTATAGGACCGCATTGGTATGTATGTGTACATATATATGATTGACTAATCATTTGTCCAATATAAAAATTACCATTTCAATGACCATTCGGCCAAAATACTTAAGAATTTAAAGATGTTCATTGTGTGATAAAAATGTAAATGCCTACGGCGCATTAGGAAATTATCGGTCAACCATTTATAATAATCCAGTGGAAGCAGTGGAACTGTCAGATTTGGAAAATTTAGCTGAATCTATAGAAGAAACTGACTTCGAGTAATTATCATTACTCAGATCGTTTGCCCCTGCCTTCCTGTTATCTGCTGTTTTACAGTTGTCGTAAACCTGAGGTTTTCCATCAGTTGCTTTTCTTTGGGCACAAACACATAGGTTACAAACATCTTCCTCTTTAACTTTTTGAACATGTCCATCATGTCCATATTCATGACGCAATCGCAATTCGTGTGCAGCTTTGTGGAAAACGGTCTTAAATACTTGGACGGCCTGTTTGCATTTAGCATCCAAACTGCCTTCTCCTCCATGATGTAAATCAGTCATTTTACACGAGAAGATCACAGAATCCATATACCAGATCTTAAGCAGGTTAATGTGATGAGCCTTCTTCAAAAACGTGTGTACTCCAAGTTTATAAAATTGATCTGTGAATATATATTAATACATTTTAAGCAAACATTTCGTCAGTTTTTTAAAAATATAAATGTATTATATTTTGGAGAAAATAAATAAATACACGTCCGAAGACAGAGATAATCTTACGTTGTAGTCCTTCTATTCTTTCTGTCCGATAATCAAGAATGCCCTGCGCCATATAAGGCCCATAGCAAATGATAACTTCTTTAGGAACAACGACACAGCGAACTCCGTCATCAGCCGCCGTGAGCCTTTCAGGGTGTCGTTTAATGTCAGCAAATCCATGAAGATTGGTAGAAGTAGAACTTCCAGCGAAAGGATCAAAAACTGACGAGGAACGGGACGAGAAACTTGAACTCGATGTAGAACGAAAATCGTCCATTATTTTATATTTTTTATCTATGAAAATTGAGAATTCGGTCTGACTACGTTATAATAAAGTGGGTTCACGAAACGATAGAGGATGACGACAAGCCGGCAACCTTTAGAATATCCTTTAGTATCTCGTTCACAAAACATAAAAGTCAAATCATACAGGACTGACTTGTCCACAACCATGGAAACATTTATGTGAGGCTGTCATGGACTTGTCACCATTTCCAATACCCGGTTTAAATGTGAGTTGAAATATACTATGACTGACAATAATTTGGGGTAGTACTGCAATCACATTTAATTCCTACTATACGGATACAAAAGGACTGTAAACGTAAAATAGTAAAATTAAAAGAAGATTTTAGTCACTCACTTTTACTAATGAGATTCTTAAATGTATAATATTTTAACAAGGCTGGCATTGTAAATTCTTTTACTAAATTTTGTGCACAATTTACAGGCATGTCGTAATGTCAAATGTAATAAAAATGTGCATAATGTTAATAAATGAGATTTGTCTTTTTACCAAGAGGATTAGTAAAAACAGTTTTGCCTACTTGAAAAATTAAATTGTACAGTACAATAATATGTCATTTCAGGATTATATAGCACATTAAAATGATTTAGACAAATCATGTATACACAGATAATTAGACGGAATTGGTACAATATTTCGGACACAAGTCATAATATTTTACTTAAAAATAATATGTACGAAATTTTACTTCAGTCAGTTGTAAAGGATGTAAGAAAAAGCTTAGATTCAGGAATAATTATTATTGGTGACACTAACGCATTTAATTTTGGAATCCAATTGAAAAATAGTACGGAGAGTACCGGAGATTATACCGTGAATTTAGAAATCGACAAATTCTTTGGCGCAACGTTCGGTCGAGGCGATTCTCAAAGGCTCTTCTTCGTAGTCGTCAAAGTTGCTAGCATCTCCTGGTCCTTTGCATTTCGGAGCAAATGGTGCCTCAACTTTTCGGAAGTACAAACTAATCCAGTCTGTTGGTGCAAACCACTTATGAGTTTTGATGTCTTCTACTCCATTCTTTAAATTGCCATACCTTTTTGTCAAGTCCACCTTAAATGAAAATAAGTATATTTTAGTTGTAGAAACAAAATTTTCTTGACACTTTCATTTATAAGCATGTTTTTACTTAGAAGCTTAAGTAATATATTATAAAAATGCATATAATATATATTAAAATTGTAATAATGCAATTTTTAGAGTTCAGTCAGATAAATGAGAATTTGGTAAAAGGAATAACCATAAATATTATGTGATAAGTTTGATTCCATTAAAAAGTTAAAATGCATTTTAATTTACCTGCAAAAGGTTTCTTAGTAGATCCTTTATGTCATTTCCGAAATGAGACGGGAATCGAACTTTACCAGAGACAATTTTTTCGTAAATTTGGATAGGTTGATCAGCAAAAAAAGGTGGATAGCCAGCAGCCATTTCAAAGATCAATACTCCAAGGGCCCACCAATCAACAGCCTTATTATACCCTTTTGACAAAATGATTTCTGGTGCGAGATATTCTGGAGTTCCGCACAGAGTCCAAGTTCTTCCTTTCACACGTTTTGCGAAACCAAAGTCTGTCATTTTGACGTAGCCAAAACAATCAATTAGCAAGTTTTCCGGTTTCAAATCCCGATAGATAAGATCCAAATAGTGGAGATATTCAAACGTCATTACAATTTGTGCTGCATAAAACCTGGTATGGGGTTCACTAAAACGACCAAGCTTACGAAGATGAGAAAACATTTCTCCTCCATTTATGTACTCCATAAGCATGTACAAATTGGTGGTGTCTTTGAAATGATATTTTAAAGTAACCAAAAAAGGGAAATTGATGGAGTTCAAAATTTTCTTTTCATTCAGAGTATGTTCCACTTGTTTTAGTTTAACAATCTTCTGTTTGTCTAATATTTTCATAGCATAGTAATCTTTCGTTGTCTTATGCTGCACAAGCATAACACGTCCAAACGACCCAGTTCCAAGTGTCTTCATACGATCAAAATCATCATAAGTCGCATTGCCGCCTATAGGAGCTTTCCATTTTTCCTCAAACTCTTCTTTTGCCTTATCAAGAAATTGTTTGATCCCTTCAGGAGATTCTGCGGCCTTTGCATTTGCACTTCCCATTGTTATTATCAATAAAATCCAATATTTATAGCTGCTTGTCAATTACGACCTGGAGAAACAAAGATTAAGATCATTATTTATTTACGACATGATTATCTATAATGGTCTTTAAAGACCATGAACGGGCTATGATTTACGGTCACTTATTTTTAAAGCATTTTTTGTTATATCTTATCCTTAAACTCTAAAAAAAGTCTCCAAATTCTGTCATCAAAGCATCATATATGGTGCAGGGCATAAATAAAGTATGTGTGATGTTGCTTTAAAACTATTGTTTTATCTGCTTACGTTCCCGTATAATATTCGTCTCCAAATTCCAAATGCGGAATGTCCAAAAGTCCAAAGAATTTGCCGGTGATGAAAAATAAAATTGATCTGCGATTTGAGTTGACCTTCTTGCCACTTGCTGATGGATGGATTCAATGGATACTTCGGCTAAGCTGCGTTTGTAATGGTGAAGATCATACCAAACGATAACTCTCTAATTTTGATAATCATTGAAAAATTGAAAACTAAACGTGTCAACCTTCCATTTCTAAAAGGATGACAGTGATGTCAATAAAGTCAATGTGGAATAATTTGGTCAACTACTAGAATTCAATGTCGAATATGTCCCAAAAAAGAATTTGAAAAAATACATTGCACTTTCCCCGTACCCTTGCCCTTCCTAAATGGCGATGTTAGAAAATAAAAGCTTTATTTCGGATACCTTTGTTGTTGTTAATGGCAATTAGCAATTAATTTGTTCAGATAAAGATAAAAAGATGATAACTCCAGATAACTCCGAATCCGATATCTCTTTTTAATTTATCTATTTTTGTAGGGATCCTTCCTATCAGAATAGAATGCGAATTTGCGAATGACATGCAAAATGTAAGGATGGCTTGGAGCTTTTTGGATTTGCCCAGCGAACGTATAAATTGTGCCATTGCCTCGCAAAAGAGTGCCATTTATCGAATTATTTTTCAAGCAAGCCAAGGATCTGCTAAATGAGTCGGCGGAATTTCATTGAATAACAATCTTACTATCTTACAACAGTTCAGTTTCTGTCATTTATTCGGTTCGGTTTCAGTTGGTCCTTCAATTCAAGTGTCAGGTAAAGAACAAACTTCCCCCTTTCAATTTTTGGATTCTTTTAGGTCATAGTCATAATCTAACATGTAAATGTAATGGATTTAATGTCAGTATCAGTTGATAAATACATCATAATTTTAGAAATTTTGACATTCCACAGAGGAAAGGAAACAATCTATTTTTGAATTTTTGGGACTAGGACTGAATTACAGATTACAATCAAAGACAGATATTACCTCGCAGTAAAGGATTAAATAATTATCCAGGAAAATGAATAATAAATACGAGTTAGCGGATCCCATGATTGACGGGTAAGACCGATATTATTATATAAAAATTGACAATCAATATATAATGTTATTATGTATACGAAAGCTACCATATAAAAATTAATTGTAATACAAATACAACGATGATGGCAAAATTATTATATTTTTATGGTAATTAGCCTTGCAGCCAAATCCAAAGGCAAGAAACTGGCGGTGACCCATCCCTTAGAGCAGTCTGAGAAAGTGGTAAAATAATATAACGCTATTTCTGCACTATAGACAAAAATTACTGGCTTATTTTGGATTTTACAATTTAAAATCTAACTTTTTCCGTATACCTTTAATTAGTTTCGTAACAATCAAGAGCAGTTGGAACTAACTATGGCACGAAAAGTCCAAGGAATGCATGCACCACTACGTCTTCAAATGGAAAGAAAAATTGTTTCAAAAAATGGTCATTTACCATTTTTACCACGTCACAATGCGTCGCTTAATGTTCTCACTGGTAATGAAACATTATTTTTTAAAGAATAGACCTTCTAATTCTTCATGTAGTGCCAATGCCAGCGTAGCCAGACAGATAAATTGCCTGTCACATACAAGTTTTACATTGCACAAAGTAACTTATCTGTGTCCCGCTACGTTGGTGCTAGATGAATAAATAAAAGGTCGATTTATCAGTAGATATACGTTTTTTACACAATTATATACTTTTCATGACAACTTTAAACCAAGTTTTTGTGAACTGAACCGGGTACATTCATTAGAATACCGACCTTTATAGTTTTAGCATATAAAACGCTACTCAAAGAAGGTCTTTTAGCAGATGTTAAAAAGCGTGGTTTAGAAAAATAGAAAATTTACATAATAACAGTGCTTCTAACAGTAACAAGTTGCATAGTCAATAAAATATTTGTAGTATTCATATTTTTAGTCTGCTCACTACTTTTACATCCTTATTTTGTCTTTACAGGTCGCGACGAAATGATTGGATTTGATGACTATCTGGGCCACCCATTTGATCCGGAAGTGATGGGACAACCTCACGCCATGGTAGAACGTAGCTTGAAACTTTTGTGAGAAATCGAAGATCAAATTATTTCACTAAAATTTTATTAGTTTATACAATTCAATTCAAAAAAAATTGTTACATACACCTTATGAGTTTCGTAAAATATTCTTGGGATACATAATAAAATAATTTGGTATTGTAAAAAATTCGTTTTAATTGTATACAATAATTTATGTCTATACGCAAAGTGTATGTTTGCCGGCTTTGTAGATTAAATTCATTGCGAGATTATGTATTGTTTGTAGTCAGGCTTATCCAATTTCTTCTCAAAATGGACTAGGTATGTGCACGTCAGGATCATTTTCTTATTATTTTTGGCTATGTAGTCGAATGCCTCCTATAAATACCAAAAAATCAAAATAGCTCAAAAATCCATTAAACCATATTGCATGATTGCAGCATAATATTTAACAGTTTATAATAATGTGTAGCCTACAAAATGGTACTTGGGTATAGGAAAACAATGTACTTGGACATTTCTGCTCACACTTTTAGTAGTCTTTACAATAATCAAAATATAAATCAAGGATATATACCTACAGTACATAGATTTCATCAATATTCATTTCTCATGACATGTAATCTAACCTGTGCCAATTTCTCAGCAATTCCTTTTCCTCGCAGAGTTGTTGGGACCCATGTATGTTGTAAATCAAAAACTCCTGGAGGATCTTCTGTGTATGACAAGAATGCTGTGTCTGAAAATTAGAAGTGTGATTCAGAATTAAGGGCACTGGTATTCAATACTATAAACTTAGATTATTATGTAATGCCAATACATACATTACAGAATTTGTAGCCATATATAGCAAGCTTCAGAAACGAGGAAGGCCTACCTGCTACTGCTAGTATTTATATGAATTTTGGGTATTTTAAGTAAAGCGAGTAAAACAAACTACTATAAGTACTGATAGCTTTAAAAACCTTAGCAGTTGTATTATACTATAAGACTTCATTAGTCAACTGAGTCATTACAATTTAAAATTTGCCATATATGACATTAAAAAGTACAGTTTTGAATTTTTTTTTAATTTAACTAGGTTTTTAAAACGCAAATTATTTGCAACAATAGTAGAAAGCAAACACAAAATGAAAATACTATTAGTGTTGGTATGATTGTATATTATTTATTATACATAGAAGTATATTACTTCCTTTAAAAGTTCCTCATGCAGAAATAGAAGTAGATGTGTACATCACTTTAAATCACTTACGATATGCTGTCCTTGTCCCGTATATTATATTTAGTCTTCGTTAATAATAGTTTAATTAAAGTGCTATATGGTTTAGGTTTAGCTTTAAGAAACAGTAAATATTGAGAATGTTTTCTTATGCCTACCTTTCTTACCTGTGTCAAGTTTTACGACAAATCGGCTCTTATTTTCTTCATGCTCAACATTTAAAGATGATGTTGAGAATTCGTTTGCCATTACTAATGCCAATGGGAAAAGTGGCTTGTTCTGTGAAATTTTACTTGCCAAAAATGAAATGTGTCTGAGAGAATTCATATCTAAATATTATTTATTCCCCGGTTCTCTTCCGGTAATCGAATCCTACCTCGAAGAAGGTCTAATGTTATTCAATTTGTACAGCAGAATAAGCTTGTGTGTTGTTTTGCTACAAAGTTATAGGAAGAGTCGAGTTCCATGTCCAACTTTTGCTCTGGATTTAGTCGCAGGTTCTTGATTCATGCTCTTGTCTTGGTGGAACTTTCTTATCATCATGGATAAACTTCATTCATGCAAAATTATTAAAACTGTTTATAACTGCAATAACTTTCCTACTTACATTAAAGTTCCCTTGGCTCCTCTACTAAATTCAATAAGACAGAATCCAGGCAGAACCTAATCTATGTAATATAGTCAAGTCAAATGGAGTCATGTACTTATATACAGCATTTTCGTTTATGAAGATCATTTTGATGAGTTTCTGCATTTTGAAGTCTTTAATACTGATATGATATAGAAAGAATTCACAATATTATTAACAAAGTACAACTTATTTTACGTTTCTGTTTAGCATGTGTTTGTAAACCAATTTGTATATCCATACTCTCGCAGTTAACGTAGTACAATGAATATATCTCTTATGCAGCAGATTACTAATTGAGTTTATTAACCTCACACTTGCAACTATGAATATACCAATATCTATTCTGTTAAGCAAACGAAAAATACTCGTCCCAATATACATTTGTCATAGAATTATAAATATTATATCATACTACAGTACAGATACATAAACTAAACCATTTTTCCATAATCGATATAAGTAAATAGAATTACTTACATGTAAATGAAAAGCTCTATGTGAAATATTTGTATGAAATTAACAATAAAATAATTTCATATTTAACAATAGATAGTGAGATAATGAGAACTTTAGTAGATCTTCCAAAATTAAGAGAAAGACCGATTTATTGTCTTGTGCCTTTAGCTATTTTATTATGACATTAGTATCGTAGATTTGTCAATTCCAAGCTATAGCAGTATATTATATCTGAAATAATACTAAATATTTTGTATGAAATCAAGGAATCCCTCCATGAAGGCCATGTTATTTATAAATAGTTATGTGCTTAATACGTCTATTGGGAGACTGATTCTGAATTTATGGATGTATGGAAAGAAACATGAATATTTACGAAGTATGGTTGTATAACAATGAATTTTATGGCTTTCATGCGCTACCCAGCAGGAATAATTAATTTGTAACTCCTAATTAAGACTGTTCTTTAATCAGTATTTACACTTGTTCGGTATTACAGAAGCTTCGCTATTTTTACTGCAATAATTACATCTTGAGTTCATTTCAAGTGACCTTAGCCTGAAAAATTCGAATTTCTAAAGCTTTTGCTGATTTTAATTCATTCTTTTAAATCATATTCAAGTCAGTTTATACGGGTTTATTCGTGCCATTAAAAGGCGAAATGTATTTTCTAAGTAAATACAGAATTTTCCCTATAAATCTAGTGATTATCCTACAAATCGGTTTAGAAATAGATAATATCAAGGCCAAT
>JABASH010001821.1:0-23581 GCA_019776445.1 Tomocerus maximus | reverse complement strand
TAGCTGCACTTTTATACAGGGTCGATTTGCACATATGTCGCTCGTCTGTTTTAATCTAAAACTCTCATTGATGACAACACATTGCAAAAATGTTACAGAGATATATTTAATTAATGCCAATTATTATTATGCAATACAGATATTGTGGCTATTTCTTTCGAGTTGACTGTAGGCAATTGTGTAGACATCTCAGATGCAAAATCACGTAAATTCAAACTTGTCCTTATGCCGAATTCTTTCATTTCAATCGCAGCCCCCCATCCCCCCAATTCAGTTAGTGAATTCAAATTAAATTCGAAGAATTTCCAGCCTAGCTAATGCAGGGATGCTGGACATTCTGAGAGATGAGGTGATTTACGGTAGGTGAATTCGGAAAATTATTCTGTAGTGAAGTGAATAGGGGTTATGCGAGACGATTTAGGTTTAAGTGGATTCAGTAGTTTGGCATCCAGTGATTTAGGCATCTAAGGTGTCGAAAAACGAAAACTTTTAGCAGTTACATTACAGAATAAATTACGACTGTCAATTTATTCTTGTTTTATAAAATTTTCACTAGCTTTCTCCTCTAAATTGCCAATTGATACTAGGTACTGCACTTGTATCAAATTACTATTTTTGCCAAATTGGGATATCAAATTACTAACTTTGCCAAATTGTGGTATCAAATTACTATCTTTGCCAAATTGTGATCAAATTACTATTTTTGCCAATTTGTGGTAGTATCAAATTACTACTTTTGCCAATTTGTTCTGGTATCAAATTACTTTTATTAGTATCAAATCACTAATATTTTATATTTCCAAATTGCCAATTTGATCTGGTTCTGGTATCAATTTACAATACCTCTACTGCCATTTTACTCTGATATCAAATCACTATTTTATATTTCTAAATTGTCAATTTCTTCTGGAATCAAGTTACTATTTATGTTTCTTAACTGCCAATTTATTCTGGTATCGAGTTACTGTTTTACGACCATTAAAATGACAAAATGATCCAATTACCATTTTTAAGATCATACATCGAAACTTACGTTCATCACAGAGAGACTGAATGCGTTTAAAAAAATAGTTCTTGCCATTAAGCCAATTTATAAAAAATCGATTTGCTTACGCAAATATTTTAAAGCTTACGTCATAGCCAAGGAGTTAAGATATTATCTAAGTACCAAAAAATATTGTTACATAACTAAATTAATGGCATCTCCTATTATCTCATCAGTTATATATTACAAAAATGTGATACACCTCATCAATATCATTGATTTGGTTTGCCTTATTCAAAAGAATATACTACAGATAGTCAAAAATTTCTTATCGAGCTAAAATATAAAACAGTAAATACCCTGTACATGGGAAATAGGTATCCCATAAAAAATAGCCATTCGAGTTGAAAAAATTGAATCCTTTTTGAAGTGCTGCCTAATGTTAATAGGTAAATACAATTTTCAATCTTGTCTGTGCTATAAAGAGCAGATGTTTCTCATGCAGTAGGTATAGAAGATCATAAGTTCATAAGCGTAGCTTCTTTTATCCTCGAAAGGAATAAAGTCGGTTAAACTTAATTTTGAAGTAGGTACGTGAAAAGTTTGCTACATAATGCCATTTACGTTTGCCATGATTGGATGTGAAATGAGATTAAGATAATAAATTTTCTTTGGATTTTCCTTCCAGAAAAGGCGCACAATCAGAAACGAACAAGTAATGAATAACAGTGCGTGTGTTAGCTAATAATATTTTCTTATATCTGGTACGACACAGTTGGTATATCTAAAATGTGGAGGGAAACATGTTAACTGCAGTTCGCGGTTATTCGGGACTTTATAAGGCAATAGGGGGAATTTAGTGCAGAGATTATGTTCCCAGATATCAGATTTCATTATGGGAAAACTTTGCCAGTCTTATCTACTATATGAGAAAAGGTAATAGGAACGAAATGAAAAACGAATTTTAAATGAGGGACAATGATAGTCTTTGTCTCTGTTGTTTCTCGTTAGTAGTTAGTTGAATGGAATTCTTTTCTCAGGAATTACAAGGCCGGTTCAGCTAACTTGACAAGGTTTTGTTTTCAATGATTTGATTCTGATTGCTCTCAAAAATTCATGAAGTTACACAGTAGAGCTTATTAGTCTCCTTTTCTGCATTATGTCGTGTGAACGAACAGTCAAAACGAATGTTTGTCTTCACCTTATTGTTATTACCTAAGTATAACCATCTAATACCATAATGACAAATATAGTATTTTTAATACACTTAACGAGTTATTCGCCCAATTCACAGAAATTTATTTCGTCAATGCATTATTCAGTAGCAATTCTGCAAATAAATGTCCGCTGTAAGTTGTAACTTTGTAACATGTTTATTATCTGATTTACCGAGAAAATAGAAATATTCCATGTTTAATCCTCTGTCTATATAAGTATATTTTGTTGGTGAGTACATGCATGACAATAATACATATTTCTAGATAATACTCTCGAATACCTTACTTTTTAGTCTAATAAACGAGGTGAATGTTACATACCAAAAATGTTCAAGTTCTCTGAAAAAGTCATCTAAGTAACACATTATTGCTTAAGTCAGAATATCTGTATCATATCAATAAAAAGTAACGAAATATTCTTACAATACTGGTAAATAATAAATAAACCAAGAATATAAAGCATAATATGGTACAAATGAGTATTATGAGTCTGCACTTCTATTTCATTTGAGTTTTAACGGCTACTTGCTTCTGGGTCTACAAGAATTTGTTCCAAATTGTAACAGGCAATCGCATTTCTATTTTGTTTTTCCTCGTGCCGATAATGTTTGCAATAACTTTCCCCAGTATGACAGTAAACATTTACAAGTTGCCTGAACCAACCAAATATCAAATAATATAATACAATATTATTGGAAGCGATTAAAATAATATACTGCACTGCGAAATGCTCGGAAACATTAAATATCAGTACTACTTATCAGTTATTCCCGGAAATGTCTGGATGGCTACGTAGAATATAAAGCAACAATCATGACTGGCATGGCACTATTGTAAACTGGGCAATAGTGAACATCGAGTGACAACTTCTGGTAGCTAGCCGCGTTGGATTTCTAAGAATTTTGTCAATTATTAGCTTAATGGTGGATTCCAGCCAGACGCCAGTTATGCGGAACATGCATGTTGTAAACTTTTAAGTCGCATTAATATTATGGCATTACTGTTTGGTTTTCCAGAATACAAATCAGAAATTCCAGTAGGGAGAAAGTAAAATGAATAATGAATATAAATTATTTTCCATTGAACGAATAGCTAAAACAAGTTACTTTACTACTCTATACATATTTACTTACCATACAATTTTAATGAAACTTTAAGCATATACAGGGCTAACCATATTTATGGTCTAGGTTCTCTAGCAGCTGCTAAACGAAGACTGCTATGGAAGTTAAGTGAAAACCATTCGAAAAAGGACATGCAACAAAACAGGCTATAAGCATATTTTTATTGAGTTCCGTTTCAAAAAATCAGGAAGGAAAGGGCCCAAATTAGTCTATAATTGTACGTATTTTGGATTGACAACTTCAGGTCATAACTTTATAGCTTTTATGCTACTGAAAAACGGCGAAGATCATATTGGAAAGAGGGCAATTTAAAAAAAATAATGATTTATAAAAAATAATGATTTTTTTGAGTTCCATAGGACCCCTTTGGTGTTTAACTCATGAGAAATGAAAACATTTTTACAGCCTCCGTTTAGGAGCTGGAGAGCCTAGACCATTAGGACATATATATTATGGCTAACCCTGTATATACAAATCAGTTTTTCTTTAGAGTGGAATACCTGGAAGATGACTTCCAGTAGAATATCAGCAGAGTGAAAGCAAACTGCAGTGTAGAAAGTATTGATTAAAGGTTTCTAAATAGTTGGATAATCTTGATAGACATAGAATCAAAGGAATGAGAAGGATTTGAGACCGGTATTGCTGTAGGAAATTGTAAAGGAAAAACATATTAACTGCTTACTCAACATCCTTACTTGAGTGAAGGAGAAAGTCGGAATATACAGAGCGAAAGAGAATTTATATTACAAGTATAGATGATAGATACGGACCGGCAGGACTGAAGCTTTTAATTTTTGAATAAAATAATTGAGCGTTCTGCGGAAGGTTGAGTTTAGTTTATTGCCTACTCTGTCTACTCGTGAGTACAACTACTTGGCGTGAATTTCCTGTAGCGGGGCAAGTGTGTTCCAAGAAAGCAGCTATCTCTCATCTATCTGCACATAATTTCTTGGTAATGCATTGGAATACATGCATCCATTCATTCACTCTGTCTTCGATTTGACATTAGTAGTAAATTGTAGGAGATCGAGGAAGGTAGCAGGTGAAACTCGGAGAGCTGTACTATAAAAGCGGACCTCCGAACTAACTACGCTGGTCAAATTAATCTTTCATTGTGTCATGAGGATATAGTAATCAAATTAATCTTTAGCTTTCTGTCAAACTCCCACAAATCTCTCGAAAACTAGCGTTGTACCTCGAATGCGGTAGTAATAGAAGTAAATGTTCTCTGCAGTACGTACCTTTTAAATGCTCATGCTCGTTAAATGTCAAAACTAAATGTCATTTCATTCGTACATACTTTAAAGTACACTTTTGCCATATAAAATAATGGCTTTGCCTAGATGAATGATGCTATGAAAATGGTACGACCTCACCTGAGTCAGTCAGACCTTATGTACTACTTAACATTAGTAGTATAATAATATTATGTCCTCGTGGCATATCATTTTGTTATGTGAGTCAGAACCTTTTCATTGCAATACACTCCGTATATAATGTACAACTTGTGTATATAGAGTACAATTAAAAGACTACTTACACCGTGCAGTAATAATAGCGTAGATCCTACGTAGATCCATAGCAGTAGTAATTAATTTTTTAAATAAGTCGAGAACTCGCTCTCTTTGCTTGTTAAAATCGCATTTGCTCATTTAGAAAAAAAGTTGACTTGCACAGAAAGGAGTGTAAAGCTTCTTTTGGTAATCTAGAAAGGAAGATACTAGAAACGTAGTAATCTTAGCGTAGAGGATAGCCAGCCACTGATTAGAATTCAAAGACGACTCAATACGGCTTGCCTGAGGCATTGGATGGTCTTCAGGATGGGAAGCCCTTGCAGGCAAGAAGAAGGAATCCTAGACAAAGCAAGGCAATAGGTGCACACGTACACATGAAGATAAAGTTAAGTCCTATAGTAAGGAGACATAGACCGGCGGGAGTCTGTAGTATTTGTGTCTATAGACGTTATTCTTATTCTTACTACCTCTAGTAACTACATAGTCGTAGTAGTTCTACTACGACGAGTATACATATGACAGGACGAAGAGTACGAGATGGAAAGTGAAAATCGATATTTGAGGAGGAACCCGAGTAAACGAAGGGGGCCAAAATAACGAGCAAACCTTTCAAAGCTAAACCCATGCTTTCTTTCCTCACTTCACATCCCATCACATAGCAGAAGAGAACAGATGCAGAGCAAAAGGACACCACACTACATCAGAGAAGGACAGCTCTGTAAACGAAAGGAAAAGCACTCGAGACGACTCACTCACAAAACTCTTAGTTTTTCATTATTTTCACCGAATTTTTCTATACACTAGTTCAAAGAACTATTTTAAATCTCTCTCTGCCTGTCTAAATTATATTTGGAGCAATGGTCGTTAAGAGCTTATGGGAGATACTTCAAGGATGAAACTAGTGTATTGGAACACAAAGAAGACAGGCTCAAATCATTATTTATTTTCCGAAAAAAATCTCAAGTCTTTCCGTTATATATTATTTCTGTAGTTACTTGCAATGAATGAATTAAACCTTCTCATATCCTAACAGCTTCATTATTATAAGGTCTACTCATCCAGGTATTATTATAGTGGATAACTTCTGTAATTGTACACACTATAGTATGCATATAGCTTATAAGTATGCGATGCAGAATAGAAAACTCACTATTATCCCCACTTCTCTTTCAATTTAAATCTGAAATGTTAGTTCAGTTGGGTTAGCTTAAGAATGTTGTCATCTTTTCTCATAGACATTTCGTTTGCATGGGGTGATGTATAGCCAGGGATATAAGAACAAAGCAGGCATTCAATATGGTATTTTAGTCATTAAAATTCAATTTAGTTTACACATGTTATTTATAGCCCGCCTCACATCTCAACTGAATCAAAGAATTCATCTGGCTTAACTTGGCCTTGGATGGAATTTCATCGATATTTGCATACTCCTGCCATATTCTACAGACTCTATAGTAGCTCTCTATCTAATATCTATCACAAAGAATAAACGCAATCTATAGATATAGTTTGTCCTAAAGCTCTTCCACACTTTCCACCCTTTGAGTCGAATTCTTTGAATTAAGACAGGAGCTTTCTTAATTTCCTTTGCTTTTCACAACTCTCTATTTTGACTCGTCTTGGCAAGACTTTGACAACCCTTTATCCATCCATACTGCTGTGCTGTCAAGTTAATGATGAGGACAAAAGTAAAGGCGTTTCATCACTTAGCCTCGCATTACAGGATTCAGACAGAACAGCCGAAGTTCGCATTAAACTCTTACTGATAATATTGAGTGTATTTAGACTTGAGTTAAATAAGATCAACCCATTATACGACAATCTCTTGGCATTACAATGGAATTCTATGCATAAATGAGACGGGTGTCATGCCAAAGTACTAAGTGCGGATGCTTTTATCAGTAGGAGGCAACTTATTGGAATTAAGATATTTATACATGTACATTGTGTTCCCCCCTGATGGGACAAAGATCTATATACCTAAACGCATCCACCCACAGTCTAGCTACTTATCACCTCTCCTCTGAACAATGAACTTTTAGTGTCCATTAATGTCCTCAAATTGAGGTCATAAGCATTTTTATTGGCTGAATAAAAGGAAAGAACATAAAGATGACTACGATGATTGTTAACGCTCACTTAAAACTTTTTATGCCATTTACACTCTAAACTTGAAATTTCCAACTTTACAGCAATCAGCTAACTGATACTAAATATTTTATAGCTGATTGCATCATTATTTCCTTAAAAAGTGATTACACAAACAGTAAGCAACACAACTCAACAAAACCAATTAATTACCAAATACTGTCGTCAGTGTCGTCTACCTTTACACTGAATAGCAATTCCTATCGGAGATTACTATTGCCCATGAAACCACTAAGTACCTATATAATATACCTTTATGTTCTATACTTCCATCAAAGATGTATTTATTGAATATTTATTACTGTCTTACTTACATGTACGTGTCTCATTACTCCATAATCACCATACATACATAGTACTTTCTCCTAATACTTAGTACATAGTACTTTCTACTTTCTCCATAATCACCCTACATGAAACTTTCACCCATCTTTCACTTGTACATTTAAATTCTTTCCATTGCAGACGAAAATTTGATACAAGTTGGTTAATAATTTTTATTATGGAAATAATGCAATGCATGTGACATGATACTGTAGTTAGCAATTGACATAAATGTATCGAATTTAGTAGATTTGTATAGTTTGTAATAAAATGAAGTGAATTATGGCTCGTTTAATTATTTTTTCGATAAAATGGTCATGAATCGTGATACGTCGTATTTGGTGGATGTTGACTAATAAAGGAAATTGTTATAATATGTGCGTGGTGCATATGTTTTGAGGTTGGAAGGGAGTAGAGATAGATAAAAGAAAACATTACTTACCCTATTTAATGGATAGCATTGCATTTCACTGGACGCCGGCACAGACACAAGTCATTCATTGGTAAAGTAAATAGGAATATCCTTTGAGAGGAGAAAAGCGTGAAAGTTGAATAATATATTGGAGAAGCGTCTGGTGTGGTGGTTTGAAAAAGAAAACGGGATTGATATGACTCTAAGTGATTTTGTTTGTGATAGACAATAAATAAAATTAAAAAAGATAACGTAATAATAGAGAGAAAAGGGAAAACTGAGTGGTTTTCTCGTCAATGAGTGAGTTAAAGAGTAATCTGAAGAATGCACGGTTTACACTGGTTTTCTAGGAACGTCCTCTTTTCTTGTCCGATCGATGTTTCGTCTTCTTCTTGTGAAGTTTTCTCTGACTCACAAAAAGTACATTGTATATTGTATAATATGTGAATTGGAGTCGAAGGAGTCAGGACAGACCAAAGAGTAAGCTGCACTTGGCTTGAGTTGAACGAGATGTGTGTATTGTGTGAGTCCTTATTTTATTTTTATATTCTATTATATTGTATTTGAAGATCCCGGCAAAGACTGACAATAATATTAGAAGTACGTAGCTATATATTTTTATTGACAAATGGAGAAAACCCGGTAAAGCTCTTTTATTATTCTGTAATGCTTTCTCTTGCTCGTGTCTTCTTTGCTTCCTTATAAATAGTATGTATAATAATATTATATAATGTTGGTAGAAGTAGTAGTTGCAGCAGTTTTGTAGTTCGTAGTAGTAGTAGTTGTATTGTAGTAGTAGTAGGTAGGTAATAATAGACAAGGCAGTCGCACAGGAGGTTTTATTCCAGATAAGATTTATTTCCAAGAGACGGACAGGTTATTTAGACTGAAAAGTCAGGAGAGAGGATTACAAAATTGATATGATTGAGGAGTGGATTGGAGTGGATTTAGATTTAGTAGTGCACTTTTGGAAAGGGAGAGATTCTCAGGAAACTTAAGTTGATTTCACCAGGTCTACGCATGCAGATAGAATTGAATACAGATTGATGATAAAAGTAAACCTTCTTTGGGCAAGGTCATCTTTTTTTAGTCAGTAACATGGTTACAAAGGACTCGTTGTGGCGTCCCTGACTCATACGCCCAGTCTACGGTCAGATGATCTTCAATTTATGATCCTCCACCTGCAAATGTCCAAAAGGTCATTCATTTAAACTAAATTGGACAAAAGCACTTTCTCCATTTTTCACACTTTCACTTTCATCTCACAAGAACATTATGTAAATCCTATCCATTTATCAAACTAGTATCTCCCGATAGACCATCTTCTCCTGCAACTTTAAATTATATATGGTGCATCTTAAATTAATCAAATGATTTATTTAACTCTCTATTCCAATCATATTGTCAACTAGAAATACACTATTTATACAGTAACCTACTATTTAGATGACATTTGATACAGTTCAGCCAATAAAGTACCTATAACAATTATTACTTTTTGCGACATACCCATCTTCATTGCGTTAAGACATTTGGAATGAGACCTTTGAAACTATATACGAAATACGCACTACTTATGCACGCACAAGTATCAAAGCCAGTTCATAACTGCATGAAAATGGTAAATATTTGTTAACAATAGTTTAATAGATATAGTATTCTGTCCATGAACTTTTTGACCTAATGGAGCCTGTAACACAAAGTTAATGGAATTGCCTTTTCTTTGCTGTTCAGTCACTAATCTTTCCGACCATAATACTAAACAAATACAAGTTTGAATGATTTATTTAAGTATATAAAATAATTGCCTCGATACAAATTGAGGTATACCAAGTGTTTTAATGTCAAAATTTTAATACAAAAAACCCAAATTTACTTCCAACTCAGTTCACTTCAACCGTATCAGTTTGTTCTGCCTGTTCTTAATTTAGATTAGCAATTCTTCCTTTAGAAACCGGCTTTCTCTATATTATGTGACAGTCATTTAGTCGTTATACCCAAGATCGGAGTTTCAACTAACCACATGATGACCACATGTTCACTTCAGATTTAAGAGAAGATATTAACGCAATTATTAAGCAGTATTGTTGCAAAGGAAGTACAGTCTTCTGAGAAATTATAAATTTTCAGCTTCCGGTTCTTTTCCCGGTTGACCTTCGTGATGATATATTGCGTCGACATGGAAGGAAGTGCAATGGTAATATTTCCAGAAGCCAAATCAGTCGAGGGAAAGCAATGAGAAAAGCCCAGTAGTTTGTGTAACCGTAATTCATTCGGCACCTACTCAAAATAAACTACAATTTCTAAATTGACTACATCATGTACATGTACATCATCATGAACATCATGTACATCTATGACATCTTTGAATCTCTTAAAATCTATCCATCGTTCACAGCGAAAATACGACTCTCATTTTCATACATTTTCACCTGGACTAACGCGTATTCCTTGCTATAGAATTCAGTATCAATATGCGCGGAACAAGAGAGTTCTGTTGACGTTTAAAGTTACTCTCCCCTTCCATGAATAAAGACATGATCGACATATATTAGCATAATTATTGCTAAGTACAAACTAATAACACGTTAGAACGTGATTATACGTACGTTGTGCATGACTGTCTGCATGACTCGAACAATAGTGTTCATGTAGCTTTCTCTGTGCAATCCAATGGAGAAAGCAGATGAAAGTGAATATGCATACCAAGTCATAGTGTAAAATGCTACCCAACACACAGTAATGGGCAATGTATCAAATTTCATGGATGGTGAATAGTGAATACTGTTGTATGCCAGTAAATCTAAAAATGGCTTTTATTATCTGCTATGTACAAGAACCCTGTTTATATTATCCCCCACTGACACTGCCTCCGCCAAATCAGGTTATGCTAATATACATAAATGCATCACAATAATTAAAATATATAGATTACCCTATAGTAAATTCATTGACCACATTGACTAGGCTTCGATGAGTTGTAAAATATTTCAAGTAATTAACTTCTATTAGTCGGGATGTCGGGAAGACTAATCTCAGTAAAAATCGACCTTTCTCATCGCAAACTAAAACATTTTCTTACGGTTCAAAATGATATATAATTTTCTAGTTACATCGTGTAATTGTTATAAATAATTAATTTCCAAAACGGATTCCTTTATTCTATCATGATATGAGTGTTGGTTTAAGTTAGAGAGTTTCCTTACACAAAAAACAAAAGAACTGCATTTGCTTGAATGAAACGTAGACAAGGACCATAATTTATGCACTGAGATAATAAGTAGGCTAGGCCAGTGCATTTACTTTGTTCTAGATGTATAGAAGATATATTAATCAAATACAGATAATGCAGGTTGCATAATTTTGTGTATTTTTGGGGTTGTTATACCATAATTTTGATATAAGTTAGCCGTGACATGATTTGATGGAATTTGTGCGAAAGATATTACCTTGGTTGTTCACACTATGGAGATAGGAGATGGTGGTTGAATCTGCGTTTCCTTTAGCACTGTACTTTGTACTTTGCTTTGCTGTCAGTTATGCTAATGTATTTTACACTAGGAAAAGCAGGGAAAGCAAACCACCAGGCAAATTACTTGCGGGCTTATTATTGGCTAGACGGCTCGTGCTACGTTTGGATGTGTTATGATAAGTTTATTCAATTACAACCGAAATGGCAACCGATTTCTCACAATACACGTAGACAATGAGATTATACTTCAATTACTAATTACAAAATCTTTCGCAACATACACGAATTCCAAATCGGCTTACCCTAACACTCGCTCTTAAAACTGTTTTTGACAACTTGTGCATATTTTCATGCCGTATTTTTGTTGCAACTTATATACTGCATTCCTCATTCATTATTTACAAGATCTAATCAGTGTCCCTTATCATCACAACGGAAATAGTGATTTATGAACATCTTGGTCATGCTATTTAGCATCCTGAAATTACTATTCCCTATGTTTATGTCAAATTATCTTTAAGTAGAATTTGAGAAAACCATCAATGAAATACGTTGTTACCAACTTGGGAAAACTTACTTTAATATACTACGGGACAATAATTTTGTCAAACTAAATAATAATTTAGCTGCTAGTATGTGCATGTTATCAAGTTTTTCCCTTGCCTAAAACTAATACACAACATAAAATTAATACTCAATCTAATGGTTTCGAATTTCTATCTTAGAAAAGGACAATTAGCGATTTGGTGGTAGATCTATGGATTTAGGTATTGAGGGAGGATAAATAATCGGAATGAGTGCATAAATGCATAAAAATTAAAGTTAATTGGATTGGATGGATACGCATGATAAATGTTGGCTGAGTCTCTCACCTGTTCTGTTATCCGGTTGAAAGTTTCCCGTCTGGCACTAGGATAGTGTGTGTATTTGAAAGCCGAGAAAGTTACGTGAGCTCAGTACAAAAGTCACACAAACACTTTTACTTTTAGTTACGTGGAGTTGCGTTACGTGAGTTCAAACTCGTGGACCGACGGACGAGCCAAACAAGTGCTTTCTTTCTCTCTTCCTCTGTTCTTATTTCAGTTCAGCAGCACAAACAACACATTGAGTTTAATATTTGTGTGAATTGTTGATGGAGACTGGGACCTAATGAAATCAGTGTCAGAAATGTATTCATCCAAAGAGCTCCCGTCAATACTAATTAACTAGGAATAATAACGATCTCTAAGGTAAAGCACTTGAAATGTCACGCGACAGACACTAGATAGAAAATAAAAACTGGCAGACTAGAGATGATAATAAAATACTAAAAAATGAAGGTATATGTTGTGTCAGTACTAAATTTATTGATATGTATAGATTGAGTAGAGGTGACACGTTTGAGTGCGTTTTTGATATGCAATTTTGGTGGGTTGTCGTTAAATGAAGAGTAACGTTCGTCAAGATGATACGGGAAGAGAAGACAGACAGATGCAATATGCAGTATTCGCTAAGGTCAAGAAAAAGTTTCTCTAGTCTCTCCGTAGTCCGTAGGATGCTAATGTGAAGAGGCTGTGCAAGTAGCGACGGATAACGAACGACTGTTGGAAAATCCGCAGTGCAGACCGAAAATACGGAATCGGAGCAGGTTGGTAGGCAAGTCTTCCAGGCCCGTCCAGTTCGCCAGGGAAAATCCGAGCCGGGAGAAGTAAAATGGAAAGAACCGAACCCGGAATGTAAAACTAGTAATGTAGTGTACTCCTCGCTCCGCTTTCCTTACTCCACTATGTATTTACCACAGGACGGGAAAGCAAAGCCAAGGAAAAGCAAGGCAAGGAAATGTTAAGCAGTGCAGTGGATGCCAAACCAGCCTAGACTTTCGTTATGTTTTCTATGTACATATATACATACTTACACACACATTGCTACCATCTCTCTCCTTCCTTCACTCCACTAAAATTACGGACATATAATATAATAGTAAAAGTCGAATAGTTAGCCTCAGCCATCTACTACTACGTACCTACTAACTTTATTTTCTATCGGCACGACTTCCCCATGCTCCCTTTTATTCCTTATATACAGACCAACCTACTATAAGAAAATATTCTCTATATAATCCTATATTATATTGTCAGTTGCTAAGAGCTTTGAATTGGACTGGGAATCGTTCACTGTCTTGTCTTCACTAAAGTACATCACATAGGTATCTATACATTCATAGTAGGTATCATACGTAGGCTACTATTACTACTACTATACTACTACTACTGCCACAACTACTACTACTACTACTTTGCCTTTGGTACTGGGAGTTACGCCACAAAAACTGGAATACTTTACTTACTACTACTACTACGAGGAAGCATGTATATAGCAATATTATACACAGAGTAGTAGTGTACTACGTAGTAGTAAAAGTATTGCTGCCCTATGTATCAAAACTATGCAACGCTCTCCGAAAACTTATAGCTTTTTTACTAGCTCCACTCTTATATGTACTAGATAGAACTATATCTTATAGAAACTTATGGAAACCTATACTTTTCCTATGCTTCGCGAGTAAGCAACTTCTTCTGGACCGAAATTCCATTCTGGCCATACTAGTCACTCAGTATTAGTTCTGTGAACCCGTAGCGTTCTGTACTGTAGTGCCCACCAGTCAGAATACATCAAGAGAAAAGTAAGGGAAAGCTGCCTAGCCTACAACCAACCAAGGTTGGATTGCTTTCCTTCGCTCTAACTTAGCTTCACTTGCCTTGTGCTCTTCGTTTTTCCTAGTTTTCCTCCACCAAATGTTCCTTCAGACCTTACAGGGTCTACCGCTCTTTATTTCCCCATTTAATGCTCATCTACTCTATACTCACAACTATATGTTCTGCTATGCAAAATGGGGCTTTCCGGTCATTAAATATATCTACTCACTTGTATTTAGGACACTAACAATACAAAACAGATTAACTTTCCTTATGCAACAAGGGTATTTGTGTACTATAGTTGTCAGCGAATGGCTCAAAACAACTGAAAACATTCTGAAATATATTTATTCGATGTAAGTACAGTATGGGTCAACCAACGGTAATTCAGGTTTCTCTTTCGTAAACTGTCACCTTTACAAACTTTTCTTTACAAATTTTTTACTTTTACATCATTTTTACCGAATTTTCCCCAAAGTGAAAATTGGGCGAAATTAGTTTTTATTTTTTTGTACTAGTGAAAGTTTTATGTGTAGTTTTATATAGTCCGTTTTAGCTCGCCCGAGGAGCTTATTTATTTGATAAATAGATTTTTTTCTTTTGTAGAATATTTTCATGATCTTGGTTTTGGCAGTTGTAACCAAGCTGAAAAAAAAATCATTAAATACAGACTATAACTATCTTATTGTACTAGATTTAAAAATGTCCATTACCGATGCAATACAAAAAATAATACACTGTATACCGCATGAACAGTTGCCCCCAATAATTTCACATTGCCATAATTAGTGATCATTAGATGTCTTTCGTTGATTTTATTTCTTCGTTTGTTTTATTTATTATTAATTTAGCCTGACAGATTGTATGAAATCGTGAAATTCGGGTTAATTGTGCTTGAAGTTAAATTTGGTCATGCACTTGGCACTTGATCGTAGTTATTAAAAAGTTTGATGATGCAATTAAAATGTACCCTGTATGTGGAGTAAGTCCACGTTTTTCGTTCTCACAGTCCGTATCTCACCTCGAGAAGTTTTCGTCAGATGAACCTAAGCCAAAGACTAGTGATATATAGTAGAATAGGGTAGACTGCACATTACATTAGATATAGATGCTGACAATGCTTACCACACCACGATCACAGCTCTAAAGAATAGTAACTTTAGAAAGGGAGGAATGTGAAGAAAAGAAAACTGTAGGAAAAAGACAGAGACACATCTTAGAAACAGTAGTACACACGGATATTATCCCGGTGCAGTATAGCTAATTCTTTAGGTATAGGACAAGAGAAAAGAGTAATTGTACAAGAACCAGACCACTACTATCAAGCTTACACCAACCCCAAGTGTCTTAGGTGTAAAGTTAAGGATGGTAAACGGAAGCATAGAAAATCTAGTTTTCTATCGCATTACATTACATAGACAGCGAGAGTATATATGAAAGATTATAATGTTCGGAGAATGGTTGTGGTGTGCAGGGAAGACACTGACAAACTGTGTGCATGGGCTGTGGTGCAGAGTTTGAACCTCGACGAAAAATGAAGATCTTGACTATGTACCCAACCAAAGACTATTTAAATGCCTTCTCTGAAACATTACACTTCCTACAATTTACGATCACTAAATTCCCTTGTAACCGATATTTACAAAATTGTACTACATTTACCGAATGCTAACTAAAATAATTGTAATATCTAAACTATATATTTTAGAAGAGTTAACAGATGTATCTTTGAGAAAAAAAGCATTCTACCTTGAGTAGGAAAATATATATGTTGGTCAGCACAATTCAAAGTATGAAAAAGTCCAAACCTAAACTAAACCTGTAAAAGCGAATGCTGAGCTGTGAATCATAGAATAGGAGCCATAGTTGACAGAATAGGATATAACGAAGATAAGGAATGAATTGTATGCAGAATTAGTGGATTAATCAAAAAAAATGGTGAGATGATTTAAGTTATTCGGTTAGTAACTAGCATTGGACGGGAGTGATTGGGACAGAGTTTTGCAGACTAATGCAATATTGGAAGTTTAAACGGGAAAGCATTTTCTACTTCTGGGGAGCCCAGAGGAGAGAGTATCGGCGGCGGAACTGGCGTAGAAAATGAAGGTAAATTGTGGCCTGACTTGACTACATTACATATTACGTTATGTTACTTTTCTTACTTATTCATAGGTACATAGTGGCTCGGCGGCAGCTACCTACTTACTATTTTCTCCGTAAGTGACTTTAGTTTCCTTGGGTTTGGAGCCGAAATGAGGAGAAGGAAAACGAACCTTTTAAATCTCTTTGGACGCGAAAGCTGGTCGTGGCTGGAGACCAGACCAGACTGCTGCCGCCTCACACGAAACTGTGAAGGAATTTTGCTGGCTACATGAATACTACTTTAGTAACTACCTACTGGCAACTGACTAAGGCTATGCACCTCATCCGAGTCAAAGTCAAGTAAAAGCGAGAAAGTATGTAGGCACAGCATGTACTTACGTTATGTAGAGCGATGTGGTATGTAGTTAGCCGAGTGGAGCAACCGACAGTATGGAAATTCTGCGGCGGCGCTCTCTCCGCTTTCTCCTATTTTACAGCTTTCCCGAACTGTGTCCATATGCACTGCCGTTACGGTCCTGGAGCTCTCTACACTCTCCCTCAGTTGACTTTCCTTGTATGATGTGGAAAGTAAGGGATGTGTAAGGACTACGTATGTATTTCGTATTACTTTTACTTGTGTACTGCTATTTGGTCCCTACTGTTACTGCACTGTATTTGTACTTTCACTCTACTTAACTTTCTTAGCTCTGTTCCTCTTCAGGATAATATAAATATATATCATCATCTCCTCCACCCATAAAATTCTGCCCTGCTACATTACTTATATTTACAGTCTTCACACGTACGAATAACGGAAGGAAAATCGACGGTTATGATGAAAAATTATATCAAAACCAGTCTGCAGTAGTTAGGCAAAAGGGTTTCCTTATACACTACCAATACTTTACTTACCGCCAACAGTAATCGTGTAATAATTAAACATAGCATGAGACATTGTGCGCTTCGCTACACTAACACTTCTATATTATACCTTACATTATATTCCATATACTATGCCTAACTATTAGGATGCCACTACATCCGAATTGGCATTATGCCGAGTTAGTCTTCCTTCGAACTCTTTTAATCTGCCTGACCTGCCATGATAACATAATTTTTATGTGCCCAATATTTGCTTTTACCTAGATATGTATTACGTACTAGCTACCTCTACTCATGCATCAAAATTATTTTCGAAACATACCAGCTTTATATTATTATGTCTTCATCTCCTCCATTTTTATCCTTTCTTAAAGTATCTACATTCATAAATAGTTAACAAGGGTATCTTTAAATTAAATAGCTCTTTTTACTGTGCTACTTTTACTTGTTCTATGATTTATTAATTTTTTTAATGATGCTCTAACATATAATGTAAGTACACACAATGAAAACCAACGATTTTCATGCACAACATACGGCAGTTTTATCTACATGTGTTAGACGTGTCAAAACTATACAAGTATGTATTTCTTCTGATATTTAATTTAAGTACTTCAGCCCATCATATCTATTCTTTTCTATACAGTGTGTCAAGAAAACTTTCTCTTTCATTAACTCTATGTAGAACTTTCCCCAAACTTTCACTGACCTTTCACCAGAATTTAAACAACGCAAATACAATTTCAGGTTGGTGAAACTTGAAAAACACAGAGTTTAGCATAAGGAAATAGAAATGTTCAATTGTTTTGACGCACTGTAGAAAGACATGTAGACAATATTGCATCTTTAACCAGAGTTGGTTATTTCACAGATAACAGTGTTTAATACTAGTAAATGTAGTCTTTACTGTAGTCAATATGGTCAACAGCTACCATACAATTCTAAAAGAGTTTTCGAAAAATATTGAAAATATCGGCAAAAATATTTGTGTGATGTACGTAGGAATTATAAGATTGTTATATTTGTATAAAGTATTGAAAGTAAGTATGGACATTTTTGATAGATGGTTTATAGTCTGATTCATTGCAGGTAGTCGAGGATAATAGTGAATAGTATAGATATGCAGGTATTAGAGAATGGTATTGAAATGGGAGTGTTTTGGTTTGTATTTAAGCATAATTCAATTCTTGTGTGGATTTTGGTAAGTTTATCTGAAAGATATTATCTATTTTTGCATTTTGGATATGATAATGCAGGCATGACACAGTAATTTGAATAAGAAATAAGATGGTCTAGATAGATTATAATGTGGTACTGCAGTATGTAGAGTATGCAGTAAAGAGGAGGAATTGAGTCAATACTCAATAGAGAGGCTTCTAACAGAGAGAGGAAAAGAAATGGAATTGAAAAGGCACAATGTGATGATAGCAAGTAGATAATGGTATGCAAAGGCGCTCCCCTGTTTCGATAAGAAGCTTCCTGAACTGACGCTGCAGTATCTATATAGAGTAAATGTCATATGCTTATAGTATCTGTCTGAACTAGAGTTTTAAAAGGAGGAGGGAGTGCAATGCAATGGTACTTTAGTTTACTGTGAGTAAAAGTTGTGGCCGTGCTTCTGCTCTCTTTCTCCGTCCATAGCAATTCCATCCAACTAGGGAAAAGAAAGAAGACTATCTGTATCTGTACTAGAGGAATCGTGCATGAGAAAGAATTTTATTTTTATTTAACGCCTTTTCCGATTCTGTCGATGAGTAGTTCTTCGTTCTCTCGTTCGTTTGGGCTCGTTGCTTCCTTTTCTTCCATTGCATCACTACAACATAGATTAGGAGGGAGAAAGAGAGTTACTACCACAACTACCCGTACACTCACACATTGAAATGAAGACTGGGAAGACTAGAAAGAACCTTTTACTCAAAATGGAGAGAAAGTGCACCCGCAGAAAACTTTCGTCGGCTCGAGTAAAGTACATAGGTACATAACATCCTTAGACACTCTCCCGCATTTGTACTGTAAAGATATTTGTGCACGTGGACAGGGTTCTTAGAAACAAATGTCGATTCTTCTGACGTAGGGATACAAGACTTTAAATGGACAAGAATACTCATTCTTATACATACTATACGTGCTATTGTACTTTTACTCTTCTAATATGTAGGAAAAGTAGGAAATTCCTATGCTTTACAAGTTACACTCATATAATGGAGTTGTACGCATGGATATGCAAAGTTTCCTCCGTATCTTCGCTGCTGATGTCTATGCACATTTCTGTGGTCTCCTCATATCCGACTAAGTAAAGTAAGTGTGAACACGTTCTGTAAAATGGGGAAAGAGAGGACCCTGTAAATATGGAAACTAGCTGGAAAGTAATGTTGGAAAAGTGACACCCGTCATATTCGTTATTCATAAAAAGAGTCTGTTGTGTACGCTTGGCCTCCTCTCATCTAATACTATAAGTTACATTTTCTAGCCCTACCTAATGTCACATTGCAACGAACATTTACAAATACCTAGAACTATACTCAGCAATGGCCATCCCTCCCTGCTCGAGCTCTGATGTGAGAACTTACAAACATTCAAACATGTTTCCCCATTACTCGTATACATCTCACTTACAGCTTCAACTTAGCGAGAAATACGTGTAAAAATAAATTTTTTTCAACCTTAAATGTGACGACACGAGTGTCAAAGTTTTATTTTATTTCTTACGGAGGACTATCTTTTATTCTGCTTTTCTACCTCCGCGTACCTGAACACCACACGTACTGCTACAATCTTACATGTACGACCCTATGTAGCTTATCGGACGAGATCAAACCTAACTATAACTACACCATGTGAACCAAGTCGGCTTGACTCTAGATTTATCTATGCAAATACACATCCAGAGCCCGAATAGCAAAATTATTACACTATCCACACTTAACTTTGCAGCCACTGCACCGGTTTATCCTAATCCACTTCATAAGTCAACATACCTACACACGTTCCTAACGACCCGTCCATCCTTCATACTTTCCTACTTATCAACACTATTTACTCAAAAATACTTACCACCACACTTCGTCATTTTTATACAATCCGAGAAAACTTGTAAAAATGTCACGGTCAACTAACATACTGTATACATATTTACATACTGATGTATAATATCCTTCGGCTGTTTTTCCCAATCGATGAGAACATTATAAGAATCCTTGCTGTACTATGCTAATTTAGTTTTTGTTAGTTAATTTAATAAAGCCTTGATAAAACCCACACAGACCTTTATATTTGAAGACCAGGCAAAGGAACATTACAGATATAGCAATTAAAAACCTGAATTTTACTAGTAATTGCTTGAGGAAAAAGTTCATAATACGCCCAAATAATCACGTTGATTAATCAATGTTACGAAAAATAAATATTGTTATTATACTAATATTTCATTATATTACTCTGATATACAGGTTATAGTTGGAGTTGGATCTACTTCAAGTTACGTGAACAGGTCAGAAAAAAGTTACGTTTGTGACCAAAATGTCTAGAATGTTTTGTCGGTAGGCGGGTATTGTGCACGTAAATGAAAGGAAAAGCCTTGAAATTAAGGGAAAATCATTTGACTTTCACAACGCAGAGGTCTGCGTAGGTAGTAAAACTGTTAACACTGTAAAACTGTTAACTCTACACACTACTAATTACTGCAGTAATAAGTTACTTCTCTCATGCAAGGAATATTGGGCAACACGTAAGCGTATGATATGTCAGCATGATGTATTAGTACTATAAAGTAATACTAGAAAAAATACTTTCACTAATGCCTGGTGAATTTTCTTAGTGTAAGTGAAAGTAGGCTCAGATTTGAAAATAATTCGGAGACTGGACTGGAAAACATTTTCACGGGTAATATTTCTGTGGCCCGTGGACCTTATAAAAAGGACAAGGTGAAACAAAGATGCTGGGATATATTGTGCTGAAAGTTCATACAGGGCTCAAAATATTAATAACACCATTACAATTGGAATCTCGCGGAAGTTGCTCATGGTTGTACTACTCATGCCAAAAATAAACACATACTGTCAACAATTATCACTATTAATAGTGTCTCAACCTCAACAGATAATAGTAAATGCATCAGTGTTTGGACTTTGGGTTTCTGTACACCAAGTGTCCAGCACCATTTTATTCGGATAAAAAGTTTGCGACAGACGTTGTAAAATATTTCAGTGGCCTATGACGGCTAGGATTCTAGTGGTGGCTAGACATAAATAAATATTGGTGTAACTTATGTATAAAATGTTTTTAATTTTTAGGTCATAATCTGCTTGTCAAAGCTAATCGTTGTTGAACGAGAACAACGACCTAAGTACGTGTGTGTAGCAAACTATGTAGCCAGAGTTAAAATAAGGGACTTACCTATGGAACTATTATTTTTCTCTTGCATAGAGCAGTTCCACTGAGGTTTGGAAATGTGTTACTAAATTCCATACCCTGAGTATGAGAATTCTAGATAGGTGCTCCACATATTTTAATAGTGTGTTAGACTAGTTACAGTTAGGATTTTGACTTATTCTACAATAGTGCTTTACTACCTTATAGTCAAAATTAGATAAGGTACAGGGACACACATAACTGTACTGTGCAGACCGAAATAAAGGTACTAGCAACAAACAAGAAGGTAGGTAATCAGTGCGGTGCAGGAAACCATGAAATTAAGTTGGAAATTCACAACTCCCTGATAAAGAAATGTAGTGAAGGCAAACGAAGGGAGCCAGTGTTGTTAATAACAGCTCTGAGAAAGAAACATAGAGTAGAGGATCATTTACAACAGTCGCTCACATCACATCAGCTTATAGTAACAACAGTATTATTATAATAATCAGCTTTGTCTATATGAGACATGCATGCATGCAAGCAACAGGGCAAAGGTAAAGCAGTCACACTTATTACAGTAGCGGAACTGGATCTTGAAGACTATTCTATGTGTATACCTATTGGCTTAAATTAAAAGCATGCAACCATGTAACGGACTAATATTCTCTGTAATGTTATGTAAAATATGAAGCACGCACCATAGCAGTCAGTAAACACATTCAACTCCTTTCCTTGCAGAAGACAAGTTTTTCCTTTTGACTTACCTCCACACAAAATACTCTGATGTAGTGTAATAGCACTGTAACAATTCCACGGTTCACGCACCATCATAATTAAAACATTGAGTCAAGCCAGACTCAAGACTAACTAACCAATGAGCCATGCTAACAGAGATTTCTTCCTTGATAAATGAAAGCATGACCTTCACATTTTAATAAAAGAGAAAACAAAACAACTCTGCATGGAGAAAATTAGCTTTCCTTTTACTTTTACCTTCATGTTGAAAATAGTAAATCTACTAGTATGTACTATATATGTACATAGGTGAGAATAGTACACCTTGTCTCAAGTTGGCTTAGAATTAAAATCCATATTCAAACTATAGTAAGGTGTAAAGAGATGACTGCAATGCCAAATGTAGTCCGGATGAAAATATGGTAACAAATAAAATGGCAAGATCTTTATAGCTGTATGCATGGCATTTGTGTTGTGATGAGTGTCTTTACATACAGTAGTATGGTTATGGTAGTGATGATGTATCTAATGGCTAAAAAAGAATTACAGAAAGGAAAATATCTTACCTTGAATAACAGTCGGGGTTCTAGGATTTCTTAAGTGTAATTAAGTTGTGGAGAGCCAGAAGAAGTATGTATGATGTAGTAGTGTTAGCGTAGTAGGAGTAGGTACTTACCCAGGAGCTATGCAGGGAGGGATAATGTGAATGAGCTTAGGTATTAGCACACTATAACTAAAGCACGTCTTTGCATGAATTTTTCAAGACTGCAGTGTTATGAAACGTTGGTGTACCTTCTCAGCGTTTTCCTTGTCTTTCTATTTTGGGATACAGCCACTTTTACTTCGTTGTTATTAAATGCACGTACAGAATGAGACTGAACTGAGTACAGTGGCATGGAGTGAAGTCTATCTGTAAACTCGTCTGACAAATCATTTATGCCCGTAGATACTCACTTATATGCAAGATAGTCATTTAATTAAAAGCATGGATCCTAGATGGGAAATCTCACAATAAGAATAAGTTAAGCCGAGCAGGAGGGTGAATTTAGCTCTGTCATATTTACTTACATATGGCTATATAGTTTGTAGATTGACAACATGATGACTGACAGAGCTACACACTCAAAGGGTCAGTCACAAAAGCTCAATTGCCCTTTATTGAAATTTATTGCTTTTCATCTACTAACATTACACTTCCTGACTTCCTACAGTTCCTAGAATTTAGATACCTACATGCGTCTTTGTGCACACATTTCCACAACACAGATTAATGACTGGTACATGTAATAAATAAATGAAAATAAAATAGCTAAACTGTAGTTTATTATCATGCCTAAGCAAAATCATACAAATTCTTCACCAATTTAATGTGGTGATAGTGAATAGATAGCCTTTGAGTGATTAAAAACAACTAGTTGTTAAGTATAAGGTTGTTACTGTGTAACCTGAAGGGAAGACTTAAAATACATGCTAAGACTAGTCGCTAACTATTTGTTGACTTGATTGTTATACACATGTAATAATTTGAATAAGAACTTTAATTGGCTTAATTGCGTAGTAAGTAGTAATTCAAACTGATATTATGTAAATGCAAAATAAAAAAACACCATTTTATACATACACAATGCATATTGAATAATGAACAGTTAATTTAGATT